>JBBPCX010000040.1:6815576-6860724 GCA_037974365.1 Hydrocynus forskahlii | reverse complement strand
ACACACACACACACACACACATAATATATATAATAAGAAAATAATATATATAAGAAAAGTACTTAAAAAAAAACATAATAGTAGAACTTTGCGAATTATAGTAAATAATTAATACAGAAAAATGTTCTCAAAAAGACTTGAAATACTAAAATCCATCTGTACCTTCCCAATACTTACTTTTAAAAATAGCAGACTGTTTTTTAGTTGCAAAATTACCTATTGTTCTAAATAATACATGTATCACAACTGATTAACTATGATTTTGCAATAAAACTTTAGTTAAAAAAGATTTAACTATATAGAACAAATAATGCAACTACATGCGTTATTTAATTATACAACAGTTCTTATGCATAGTCTGAAATAAAAATACAAAATGAAAAATAATCATTTGGGGTGGGGGGGTGTTAAAGCCATCATTGTACCCGCCATCAGAAAAATAGTCAAATCATACCTAACACACATAAATTGAATGAGTTCAAAAAGTGAGAAATGTTTTGTATACACACACACACACACACACACACACACACACACAGAGTGGATGCTGACCCTGGACCATTTCTGCACACGGGATCATCCTCCAGAGTGCACCCTTCTCATACCACATCACCGCCTCACTTATCGATCCACACCACGGTGAGGAGTGTGTGTGTGTGTGTGAGAGAGAGAGGGAGCAAGAGAGAGAGCAAGAGAGAGGACAGGAAAAGTAAACACCGCTCGAGATGACAAAACACTGTTCCCACCAGAGACCTGGTGGTCACCCTACTCCTCCTCTCTCTCTCTCTCTCTCTCTCTCTCTCTCTCTCTGTCTGTCTCTCTCTCTGTCTCTCTCTCTCTCACACACACACACACACACACACACACACACACACACACACACACGAACAGGAGCAGTAAAGCCTGTGTTTAATATCAAATGTGAGCTGTGCTGTTTAATCAATAGCGTGGGTCTTTTGTTCTTGGGCTCGGGGAGGACTGAAGGCTGCTCGAGGAAAGGTTAATGCTGGAGGGTCAAGTGATTTCACACCAGCGTCGCCAGCCGCCTCACTACTGAGCTCCAAAGCGTCTCACAATGATGACATAGTCACTCTGATTTATGGCTCTGCGGAGGCGGAGGTGGCGGGGAGGAGTTCGCACTCTTATCTTATGATAATGATGTATGGAAAACACAGGCACAAGAGGAACAGAAGAACCATTATGTCTTCCTACTATGTTGATAACATATGGATTGTAATATTTATATTTATATGTCTATATTTCTATAAACATATTTATATAACAATGAAATTACTCTCATCACTGATGAACACACACACACACATCAAGAATTCAAGCAATACATACAAAACAGGCACAAAGGAACTCCGCCTTCTCTCCAGCATTCACAGGATATTCTCGGTGGGTGGGGAAAAAATAAAAATAAAAATTTATATGGTGTCCACTTCCATCAAGTTTCCTCCTTGTCTGCATTGTATCCCACCACCTTTCATTCTTAAGTCTGTTGTATTGTTTTTGAAAACCTATCCACTGATAACTTTAATTTTGTTTAAGTTCATTTAAACATTTCTCCATAATGCTTCATAATAACTGCCACCGGCAGCATCTCTGAAAGGTTCACTGAACCGTTGAAAGAATTCAGACTAACGTCTGATCTTGAAAGTTTTCCAGAACAAAGTTTCGTCCATTTCCTTTTTTTCCCCCCAGAAACACATCATCACCACCATATCTAATCTTTACTTTTTAGATTAAATTTAAATTATTGTAAAATGTTAAGATACCATTCCATTATGAACAGATGAGCAGAAATGGTCCAGAAGTACATTAAAAACGTTTCTACTCTTCCGGAAAAGTTTCCATTTCTGAGACAGAAAGGTTTTGCACTGAACACTGAATGGATTGCTCTAGCATTAGACTGTATATCAGCCTAAAATAGGTCTTTCAGCATAGATAAGCATTGTTCAAAAAATTTCAGCATTCATGTGGCTTTGAACGCCCTTTCAGACTGAATTCTGTTCTAAACTCAGAGTCACATTTCTTGACGTCCGTGACATGCGGTGTGTTGGCAGTGTGTATGTTCTCTGTCTGTGAACGTCAGGAGGAATTCCACTGCTGTATCGATCCAGACTCTACAGCTCACTCGAGGGAAAGTCTGTTTTCTTAACCTACTGTACAGCACGCCGCGTTTATCAATAAGACTTCTCACCGGGGTCCCTGTAATCCCCCACCACACACGCAGAGTCATGTTTGTGTATTTTTTGTGACTTTGCTTGCTCTAGCCCAGCCGGAGGGGGAAGCCAGTTTCTTTCTAAACTGAATTCTTTTTTTTTTCTTTCTAAACGAAGTCAAATGAATTGATAACCTGTCCCTAGAGCCTTACTTGCACTCACTCATTCGCTCACTAACGCACACTGACTCTATTAGCTTTTAATGTTTACATTCACATGCATCAAAGTAAGTGCCAATAAGCAAATCAGCACACTAAGCTGAATCAAGGTCACATAAATCTGGGAGCAACAATGAGAACTGATGTCAGCACAGTCTATTATGACCAACGGTGGGGTCTTGAACTGCTTGAGTGTGAGAGTATGTGAGTGCGTGTGTGTGTGTGTGTGAAGTGTTTTTATTTATAGTCCACTGTACCAGATGACTAGGCTTCATTACCTGTAAATAGGCCCATGGCACTTTGGGGGCGTAGGGGGAGAGAGAGAAAGAGAGAGAGAGAGAGATAGTGTGTGTGTGTGTTTTGGGGGGGGGGACTGATGGGGGGAGCCATAATTGTACTCACCGTCAGAAAAAGTAAATCATAAATAACAAACTTAAAAATGACACATTTTACATATTTTAGTCATATAGCAGCTTTTCCATAGCACACCACCTATATATTGTATATACAATAATACACTACATTGTGTTATAAATTGCACAATGTTACATAAAACAATAACCACATCATTTTGTTACCACCACTGTGCATCACGTATTATGTAATGCCTTTTCCCAAGAAGACAAGAAGACTTATGGTGTTTTATAAATTATTGATCAAAACAAAACAAAGCACAA
Organism: Hydrocynus forskahlii; assembly: GCA_037974365.1. Lineage (NCBI taxonomy): Eukaryota > Metazoa > Chordata > Actinopteri > Characiformes > Alestidae > Hydrocynus > Hydrocynus forskahlii. The sequence goes on along the minus strand of JBBPCX010000040.1, from coordinate 6,857,661 downwards.
CAACATGGACGTGAACGGGGAGTACTAAATGCAGGCCCTCTGATTATTACAGTTCCTCAGGATGTGTTACGGTAAAAATGCATCAGGGATATTTAAACATTTAACTTTTGATGTGCACCCATGACCTGTTTCGCAGACAAGCGCTATTGATCAGTGGAAACCACCGCCAGGGGACCGCCTTGAAATCGAGATGTACGAGACCATCCTACAAATGCAAGACGATGAAACCACAACATTCAATTTTAACAAGCACACACGCTTTAAACTGCATTAATAGCCCAGCAGAGCACTCAGCGGATCAATCCCTAATGTTTGTGAAAGGGAAGCGAGGGAATGGGAAACAGAGAGAGAGAGAGAGAGAGAGAGAAAGCGAGAAAGTGAGTCCCACAGAATTACGCTGATATGTATTCGGTTGTTAGAGGGTACTGTATATAGGTGGTTTGTTATTAAATATGGAAATGAAATTATTGTTATCTGTCCAATATGGGAAATTCTGCTATAATTATAACCAATAATCTAGAACCGTGGTATCAGCTTACTGAAATGGATAGCATAGCGGATAACACATTCAATGTAAGTGGAGCTGGATAAGAGCGTTTGCTAAATAACCTGAAATATTCAAGAGATGAACTGATATGGAATTTCAATTGATGATTAAAACCTTACTAGTTTGGTTGCACGCAGCAGAACAATACACATTAACGCAGCGTATGAGTGAGGGAGTTGCCGTCCCCCCGGTACAATTATTTACGCCATTTTGGACTGTTAAAAGCGTGAGTGTTTTTACACTCATTTCTTGTCATTGTTGTCTAGTTTTGTCCTTTTCCTTTTTCTGTGGCTTAGTTGTGTTTTTCTGTTCTAGATTATCTAGATTATAACTGTGTTAGGATCGGTAAGAGACTTAGGCTAGGGTGTGTTTTGACTAACACCAAAATTCGGGTTCCGTCACTGTCGAAGGAACGCATCTGTGTCGTAACTCGGGGACCCCCTGTATGCCCTTGCGTTTTGTTTTTGTACTGACTAAAAATAAGACAATATATTTCTGAAATTCTTTATCGATTGTAATCATTTTTATTTACGCCGTGTGCAAATATACTGTCAACCAATATATCACATCCCTAACTTCCAAAAAATCACATGAACATTTACAATAATTGTCATGTCTGGTCAATTTTATCTTTCATCTTTGGTCAATTCCATCTTTCATCATTAGAAATTCAATTTATGACATTATTTCTTGGTATTTCATCTATGGATTATAGCATGAAACAATGTCATTTTAAAAAATCACCGGTAATTGTTAACAGTATGTCACAACAAAGTGGTAATTATCTTTTAGCAGACTGGCCCAGAAATGCTGTGTGTGTGTCCACTAAAGAGTGTGTGTGCCGGCCATCACTGTCTAATTCAGCGGAATGACACCTCCCAAAAGCACAGCCTCTGCTGCTTGAACTCTGGCTCCAGAAGCACCTAATCCAGCCGTGCCTGCAGCTGCAGCCTCTCGTCAGCCCAGGCTCCAGCACTATTAAATTAAAGCGCCAGGGCCCATCTATTTAATAAGCACTGTAGCGGATGATTTGAATAAGGACAGTATTAGTATTCCAGCGGAGCCGCGGCTAAAAGCTGCTGACCTTTTCCTCCGCGCAGGAGATCCTTGAACACATCTAGCCAAATCACAGTACCCGTTAATAAGCCATCAATGCTAAAGAGTGTTAGCATGTGGGGTGGATTTTTTCTCCCCCCCTGCACCAAAACAGCACGGGCAGTGTACTGTGATCTATCAGCTGGCTGAGATCCAGGAGGTGGAGGGGGCAGAAAATGACAGGGTGAAGGATTTATCATGCCATACCCTCTCTCTCCTTCCTGTAGAGTGGGAGGGCTCTTCTTGATACAGCATCGATTTATGCGCGTGTTGCGGGATGTGAAACTGATCAATGCGCAGAATCAAAATTCCCTGCAAAACAATCCCATAACAAATCAGAGCCATGACCTTTGCTAAGGCATATTTAGCCTTTTGATGCACACTACAGAAAAACAGTGTAAGCATTTTATAACCTACGCTAACAAAAACAACAAAAAAAAACGTATCATTGACATTGGCACATGACCCTTATATATAAGAACCTAGAACAGATGGATCTGTCTTTTTGTAAAAGCTTTGATAATATATGAGACCAGATACACACACACACACACACACACACACACGCACATGCATATTTGTACACACAGTACACACAATACCTTAAACATAAGGTGTCAAAAGGCTACTTTGGAGTCATAGAAGAACCTCCCCTTCATCTAAATATTATAAAACCCCTTTGTCTGATATAGAACCTTTACATTATATCACACAAAAACGTTCACACATCTCACACCTCTAAAGATCTACTCAAAGGGTTTAAACGGACCCCAAAGTGGCTCTTGTACAGCACGGTATCCTTTTGGAGTGCAGAGCAGATGAGCTGGTATTAATGAATGCACTGGAATAATATATTAATTGTGATTTAAGAAGCACTCGAGAACGAACACGAGCTTTAAGAACTGAATTGATCATACCAGACGTGTTTAGTCTCTCGCACAGCATTAGCACACTTTTAACATACCCTTCGACTCAGCGCATACAGCAACCCTATTCCATCAGTTATGATAAACAATATGGATGACTAATGGCGGGATGGTGATGGGAAATATATATGGGGGGATTGGGAAATGGCCAGCTTTGTGTTTTATGGGCTGCTCGCAATGTTGATGAATATTTGTTGGTGTGGAATCATAGCTTAATGTCAGGACACAATTTGTTGCAATTAGCCAGTTGATTTATAGGATTTTCGGGGCCTTGTGCATGGGAACAATTAACACTGTGCTCTGTGGCTTTTATTAATGGTGTGCAGCCAGCCTGTGTTTTCAACAAAGGAGAGGGAGTTCAAAGCCGGCGTACAGTAGGATGAGGTAAGCTTCATGAAGGTAAAACTGTGGCTAGCCCCTCACTATTAACTAGACAATTTGTATTTCTTTCATCAAGATGGCGAGGGGGAGTGGTGGAGCAATAGGTTTTTGACAAATTGAATCAAAAACGGCATGCATTCTGAAGCCATTTTTCATTTAGTCGTGTTTGAGCATGTTTCCCACAACCAGCCGTGCTGTTATCTTTTAAACCTAAGTGAACTTATTATAGTGCACCAACGTGGTTCAAATGTACAGTCTAGTGCAGAGGTTTGCACACCCCTCGTCAAATTACATGTTTTTGTGGATGTTCTAAGTGAAAACAGGTACTTATGAGTGTTTTAATACACAATTATTGTGCTGAATTTAACGTAATGGGCTAAAAAAACAACATATAATCTGTCCTGTGCAAAACCATTTAAAATAAATAGAAACTATGCTCTAAAATTTGCCATAAAATGCCATTTTTAGTCATCAGAATGCTATTATTTTCACCTAGAAAAACAAAACACACGCTTTGACTAGGGGTCTGCAAACTTTCACACTCGACTGCATGTTTAAACCACCTTAGCACACAATAATAGTTCGCCTTCCCCAGGCGTCAGCAAACTTTTGCATTCGACGGTAACTTGCCGTTGAACATACAGACTACCAACTACCATTTAAACATCATGAAATGCACTACAAAACGCAAGCCTAATACACTAAAGCCCAAAGACCCTTAACTAGCCTAAACCCTGGCCATTAAAGGCTTGCGAAACTATGCTATGAAACAAACAGTTAAAAAGAGCCAAACAGATGTTCTGCCTCACAATAACAAGGTTCAAGTGGAGCGGGGTGCCCCTAACTGGCTAATAAACGGCCCCAAATGAGTCTGCAATTAAATTTATACACTTGATTGCACTGCTGTCATGTCCAGTACAGGCTTATCAAACACCTGGGAACCATTTCCAAATAAAACCTTGGAAAAAAAAAAAAAAAAAAAGAAAGAGACAGTACTGAACCAGAGGAAGCAGACAGCATTCTTTTGTACCCGTTCATACAATAGGCTGATATAGGCAACAACATGTACAAAGAATAAACCTTATAAACCTTATAATTGCTTCCCCTCCAATGTCTGGGAGATAGTGAGGTAGAGGGGTATTGTTTAAACTCCTCATCTTTAAAAGAAAAGATATTTCTGACAATTTAAAGCAATAAAAAGTATATTAAGATAACTCAGAGCTGTCAGTGCGGTACAAAATTCTTTTTTTTTTTTCTCTAAAGCATATGTTCTTTTACAGAGCAGGTTTTTGGCGGTATATAGACTGACACAGCAAACTGGACAGCAGAAATATTACTCAAAGCTATCGACTTATTCCCTTATGTGAAGGTAGTGTTTTGTCACTATTCTCCAAGTCTTCAGCTCCTTATTTTTCCCTTTTTATCTTCGGCATCCCCCATCCTTTAGCGAGGACTTCCGCTGAGTTGACACTTTCTCTCTGGCTCAATATAGCCACTCATGGCTCCGCCATGAAAAGCTGTCAGACCGATCCACTGTTAATATAGCTTTCTCTAGTCGAGCTCTCTTACGGTATAAAACACTCTAAACCCCTCAAAAGCTTCAGACTACAGCTCGCGTGCAGCTACCATCTGACAGGACAGGACGCAGTGATGGGCAGTGCTAATGGAGGCCAATGGATGAAAGCAACTAGCATAGTTCCTCGGAATAAAAGAGAAGACAGTATTTCACCACGCAAGAACAGAAAGGCGGAATATGACTGTGACTGCAGGCACACCTTCATTACCAGAAGTTTATTTGTTGAAGGAGCTAATCATGCCGGCATGAAGAGGTTCATTGAAACACATGGAAGCTGCGGTTAAAGACACACGGTAGCCGAAGCGAAAGCAAATACTCTACCAAAGGGTGTCTGGTCTCATATTTGTTCTTGGCTTTTCTCACTCTTGCAGCACTAAGCCACACAAAGTATGTGGCTACGGGCCAAGCACAATTCACCTAACCCTTTTATAATTGTCGGAGAGGTCGGTTTTAACGCCCAGAAAAAGGCGCTAAGCCGACAGAGGTACATTCCCAACAACCAGAGGGACCGCGGCCATTAAGAAAAACAGAAAAAAAAAAATCATAGAATTCATTTAAACCATTATACAACTTGCACATTTTTAGGATTATGTATTTTTATAATTTAACTATAATTCTATAGTCACCATACCAATACAGAAGTTTTTACAAATAAAGGTACCACAAAGGCTTCTTTGTGTAATGCCTTAAAAAAAAAAACATTACTGGTTCCCTCAAGATTCTTTCAATGCATGAAAGAACATTTTTTTTTGTAAATAAGATGTTTGAGCATGAAGAATTAAAGGTTAAAAGAACCTCAACATATTAAGGTTCTTCAAAAAAAAAACCCTGGTAATTAACCTTTACATAAAGTAAAGGTTCTTTGTACTTTGAAAAGGTTCTTTATTCTCACTGCTCATTTACAAAAACCTAAAGAAAATCAAATGTCACGAAGAACCTCCACATATACTTAAAGTTGGAAGATCTTTGTACCTTCAAAAAGGTTCTTCACGCACATATTTAAGTAATTTCCACAGGGATCAATAAAGTTTTCTGATTCTGATTCAGATACAGAATGTTTTTAATAAACTCCTTTTGAAAACCGCATGTTGCATTCTTTCTAAATCCTCATATTTTATAAAGGAAAAGGCCCAGAACTACCACGGAGGAAAGGCATAAATTACAATGTCAGACCGCTTATTTGATTATGTTTGCTAATTTTGTGACCTTGTCAAATAATTACCTGGCAATCTTACCTTTTTCTTCAGTTACCTGGTTCACTGAATAAGTAATGGCATTTTAACTTGGCCAAATTAAGTATTTTTTTTTTTCCTCCCTCAAGTCGCTGCCAAGCAATTGATTCAATATGTGCCACGGCACACGGTGCTGCCGTTTTCACGCGCTGAAATAATAACAGCCTGCGATCAAAGAATGCCGCTTCAAGCGTACCTTTACGGTGGAGGGATTTACCTCAGAAATGTTTTATACATGAACAGACCCACACTTTTGCTCACTTCACATTTGACTTCGATCATAGCATTTTTTTTTCCCTCTCTCTCCTCCCTGACGGATGACTAACAATCATCATTATGGCTGAAATGGTTACCTGCAAGTCAGGCCATAAATCTTGTTAAAATAACCAAAACCGTCTCGCTGCTTTTTCGCCCCTCAGAAGCAACCTGTTCTGAGTGCGGCCCATCTGTACATAGTTAGCGCCGCACTCGCACAGATGGCCGCCAAACACTTTCAAAGTTGCTCCGTCCGCACGTCTAACCTTACAAAGCAAACTAATTAACAGTAAACGCATCGCGGAGGAAGAAACCGTTTGAACAGGGTTTTTTTTCTCTCTTTTTTTCCGGAGTTCTAATGAGCAGTGCGAGCGAGAGGGGTGCTCAGGGTGCCCGAGGTTGTTCCTGGAGCTCAAGGTTTACGGTCCCCTTAAAAACCCCAAATAAAAAGTTGGGGCTACCAAGTGCCCAAGCCTCTGTTACGTTTTTAACAACCGGCTTTGAAAGGCAGAAGGTGGAGAAGGTGGGACCCCAAGTTGGGGGTGTTTAGGACGTGTGAGTGAGGGTGAAGGCCCAAGTCACAGGTTTTAGTAACTGAATGACTGATAAGACTTTTTAAGCCAAGAAGAGATTTGCAACCTTAATTTAATTCCCAAAACAACGCAAAATCCCAGCAACGTGTCTGAGTAAGTAGCAGGAACTGGAACTACAACAAGAAACGACATTCAAAAACAACTTTTTTACTTCTCCTATTAATTTACCATTATGGAGATAAAGAGTCTTGTTATGACAGCAACGATTTTGTCACTGTTGGAGCTTTATGAGGAAAGGAAAATACATTCTTAACTTTCATTGTAAGTCAATGCAATTTTAATAGTCTACACTGACTTTTTAGTCAGTTTGTGCGTTTTGACACAATTTAAATGACAGCTGGTATTTTCTAATTATGTAAAAAAATAAAACACACATACACACACACACACACACAAATAAAAACTGACAAAAATGAAGATAGAAAAAAATTGAGGTTTTGTTTCAGCTGTCAATCAACAAAAACATAGCTCTCAGAAAACCTCCCCTAACTTATGAAACTCAATTCATGAAAAAAAAGAGAACACCATAGAAAGCCATCTAGATGGAACCTGGCATGGGCCAGGAGGAAATGTGAAACAAGCCCGCTGCAAAAATAAATAATTTTTCCACTCTCTGTTTCATTATTTGTTTAGACAGATGAAGCCTTAATAATAAGAGTCTCGGGTGAGAAAGACTGGCCTTCATATCTTCTCCGTAACACAACCAGTGGCATTTAATGGGTACAAAATACGCAGCCGCTGAATGCAATTAAAAGTTTGATTCAATTATTTCAAATCAATTCAATTATTATTACTGCAGGGATAAACAACACATACTACAATCTTGGTGCTCTTCATAAGTAGGGTCACTTCAGCAGGGTATTTAGCTTGCCATTTACAATAGATTGTTATTTATTTATTTTATTTAGAGGCAAAGTTCTGTGGTTAACAAAGCCTTTAAAAAAATCTAAACAGCCTGAAATATTAAGAATGTACTTCATTTCAAGACCTCAAAACAATGCCAACACATACTAGTCCTAAAATGTGTTGTTGTTATTGTGTTACTGACGTATTTTAATACTTTAATGAAGTGTTGCATTTATAAGCAAAGACCACTAGTTGTATTCCTCATTAAAAATGGAACCAGAAGTCAGCTCGGGGCAGCTCAGCTACGTTTAGGCATTACAAAAGGAACCCATGTAAAAAGACCTCGCTGCAAAGGTCTTAGTATCTTCTTATAGGACTTTCAGAGTAAATTGAAACAATTGCTACTTTACCATTGAGTATTTCAGAAGTATTTCAAATTACTATATGGTATTATGTATTATAGAAGTATTACACAGCATTACAGAGATCTTATAGCTTCATATTGTAGTACTGGCGCTTCTTTACTTTTTCATAAAGGGATATTTCATTTCCAAGTCTTAGTCATAATTTTCTGATAAAAGGCCTGGGCCACAAGGAGTGCTGCTTATTCTCTTGACATATTATTTTTCAGTTATTATATATTTCCCCCACTCACCTCACAGAGAAAATTGAGATCGTATGCTCTGGAACTTTGTTTCCCTTTCGCTTCTTTCATTGAGGGCCACACTTTTGGACGAGGGAGGTGAAGGGGCGGAGGGGCGGTTGCTGTAGAAGGATAGAAAAACAGAAAGGAGCAGTCTCTGCATGTCAGTTTGCCAGTTTTACATTGACCATAAGTAAGGCGTTCCTTCCTGTTCACCTCTCGAGAGCGAGAGCCCCGCAGCCATGTGTAAGCAATCATGACAGAGACATTCTTATAGCGCGTTTCCTTAGCAGCGCTCGTGAGAGTGGGGCGAGGTAAACGTTAACACGTTGCGGGCTTGGAAATCCTCATGAGCTTGTCTCATTAGCAGCTAATTGGCACAACTTTCCTCTGTCTTTTGTTCCATGTTACATTTGTCTGTCTTTCTTCTTCAAACCTCCCACCCCACAGCACCAACACCACCACCACCACCACTGCCAGCCACCCCCCCCCTTCAAGACAATGGGGAGCTGGGGGTTTAGAGCACATATTTCAGAGCCTGCTGGATGCAGCAAGGGAGTACAGTCCATATTACTGTAACATAAACACTGCTGTCCCACGATTAACCTCAGAAAGCAACTGAGTGCAAAATTGAGCACTCAACCTGCACAACCAAATTAGCTTGAAGATAGAAGGAGGGGGGCTTTCCTTTCCATGCTCGATCACGGACTTCTCCCAAATGGCTAATACTAGGCAAAGAAAAACATCAACATTGCTAAATGGTGAACCATTACTGCAATTTCCCTACCAACTTGACAGAGGGCACGAATATCCCACAAAAGCTTCTGCTCAGCCTACCAGCTCTATCATAACTCATACAGCGGTCTAGCCCATGCTACAGGCATTTAAAAACGACCGAACTTTCAAAATGAACCTCCTCTGAGATTAAAACCACAGATTTAATTCATTTGTTATAAAAGCTGAAAGAGTAGGCAGCCCTGTATCTAGCGCTTAGGCTTAACAGTACTTTGTTTTGTTGGATTTCACCAACAAAATACCTGGCATCTACAGCTGCTCAATCGTTTGAGTCTAATTTCCTCGTTCAGAAATTTAGTCACCCAATGTTCCCAATGTCATAGGCTGACGGAAACTGAAGGACATTTTAAACGAAACAGACACCAACACAAGAAAGTGGTGTAACTGGTGGTGTTCCATTACTACTATTTCCATTTAACAAGTCTTAGCTATTCACTGTGGATACTGACTTTACCAAAATACTCTCACTTGGCAATTTAGCAGACATAAAGAAGGGTGCTCTACACAATGATGTGTGCAGCCTACAATGACAGCACCCTGGAAGGCTTGTTTTCAATAGGAAGAGGCTCAAAGAATGCAATGATGGTTACAATTACGTGCATGCTCTTAAGTTAAAAAGAAAAAAAAACTGCATTGTACGAGGGAACATGGAAAAGAAAGGAAGCTGAGGTCGGGAACTCTGAGCCCAGGGTCTCCTCTGCTTTGAAACACCTGAAACGAGGTCCGAACCTGAGCTCAGGGGCCTCGGGTTGAAGTAAAAAAAGTGAAATAAGAGGAAAAGAGCCAGGTCTTACTTTGTCAGTGCCTCACCTTTTGCTTTTTCTAAAGGCGAGGCCCAAGCACGGGAAATCACTTGTGACCGGGAATATATTTTTGATACGTTCAGAGAGTTGAAAAAGCATAGAAAGGTGGGCCCCGGGGATGCATGGGAAGGTAGAGGTTGTACATGTCCATGGCTCTAGCTCACCACATCAAGACCACACGCTTAAGTGGTACTGACACTGACCTCACTGAGCCCCAACAAGGTCTTAATACAGTAAGTGCTTTTCTTCAGCGTTGTTCTAGTACAGTCGGTGTGTCCAAAACAGAGTTCTCTCTCTCTCACACCTAGAAAACAGGCCCAGAAACTTCCCAACATGATTAGAACGAGTGTCAAAACATGATTTTTTGTGATTATGATCACTTGACTAAGCAGCTTGTGGATAATTCCTAAAAGTTTCAGTACTGTACTGAATGTTGTATAAAAACTAAAAGCACCTGAACATCAGTTTGGGGTAGCAGCTGTGCCATATTAAGCTTTTTCATTTTTGCACATCAGAAATATCCCACCCTTTTAATTCAGTAGTGGTTTCTCTCAGATGTATATTATGCTCTGTGTAAAAGCATTTTCAGGAATTTCTATACACCCATCAGCATACCAAGAGCTTCAAGATCTATTGCCATATCGATATTTTGCACACAGCCCTTCTAAAAGGGCAATCTGCACTCAGCAGGTGCAAAGGTAATTCCATTTAAGACATTTAAAGTCAATTTGAATATCATTTTAGGCATTATTGATGGGGGCAAATGTCCAAGAAAGGTTCAAAGACTGGCTGTGTCTTCTCTGCAGAGCCTGCAAAAAGACTTCTAGAGAAACAATGGCTCACAGTGTGAAGGACGATAGACAAAATCACTTGAGCCGCAACATTTTACATCAGTGCTTAACCAAAAACTGTGCTAAACCAAAACACGTTCTACACAGACCTACACAGATGTTTGCAGTATTATTTTTAGCATTCATATTCCATTCATAGCCGTTTTTATATTACATTACTCGTTTTCCTGGTACATCTTTCCATTCCAACTTCACTAAGCTTCTAAAAAAAAAATACATATCTATCATGATCACATGTATTATGGAAATGCCTTTATTATTATGATGTTATATTTTGCCATAGTGCCCAAACTCATTTATGCTATACCATTACCTGATCACATGCAGGTTATACTTTTAAAAACTACAAACAATCATTTCATTGGAATAAACTAAAATAATACACATATGAAAAATAAAAAATATCAAGTGAAGAACATTATCATCCCAAAAGTGAAGTGGGTGAGTATATGGTGAGTGTGTGTGTGTGTGTGTGTGTGCAGATTGTGTTGAGTGTGCAGGGTGCGCGTGAGGAGCCTCATCTGTTCAGCAGCGTCTTCAGGGCTCGTGCCGCTGAGGGCGGACGACAGGGTGTCACAACAGCAGACAGTGATGGATGCGCCACATTCCACAAGCAACTCGGCCAATTGGACACATTAACAAGAGGCACCTGCTTTCCTCCCCATACAAATCTATTAAAAGATAACAGCAATGGCGGCTCCCGATGTATTAGTAAATTTATAGCACTGGCTGCGCGCTGAGGAGACGGGTCTACTCCATATTGCTGGGCAAACAGTGTCATCTAGTGTTCAGACAGGCTCCTGTTTGGTGATGGACAAATAAGGCGCTCAGATTTTGTTTCAATTCTATTCCTGAAAATGCACCTCGCCTCATGGTAAATACTGCATTTTCTGCAACATATTCAATAAGACCATTTATGCATGTCTTTCGGGTATTCATTTTACTCCTATTTCTATTTAGTTTCTAATTCTACTTTGGTTATGAGAATTAAACGGGCAATTAGACATAACGGCGGGCAAAATATGTACACGAGACGTGCAAGAATCAACTTGCCTCGCGAGACAAGGCTGGTGTGACAGCCCTCAGGCAAATTTTAATGATAAGACTGAGATTCATTATCCCTCTGATGGTGATCTGACTGGCAAAAGGCATATGAGGTGGACACGTGTGATGTTTTTTTTTTTTTTCCTCCCTGAAAAATTAGGCTAATGGGGTTTTTTAAATGCATTCCTTTCTCAGTGTTTTTCTATGGGACGGCTTGGCCAAAAAAAAAAAAAAAAAATGAGGCTCAGCTGTTGCACAAGCCGAACCTTCTAAAATGTCATTTCCTTCGGCAGTAGTAAAGCTAGAAATCATAAAAGAAATACCAAAGACAGCGTTAGATGGGCTGTGGTAGGAAATCAGTTCAGTGATTCATTCACAGCTTTTTTTTTTCTCTGATTATATGACATATAGCAGATAACGGTGGAGTCAGTGCAACTAAAACAATGAGCTACAGCCTTTACAAATCAACACGTTTGAGCATGTTACCTTTATTTCTAACAATACTAAACAATAGCAGTAATAGCGAATTATAGTAACAATAGTACCCTGCCAACAAATGATCATGACATTTCCAAAAACAGGAACAACAGCAATAAAATTACTGCACCAATTAATCCTGTCCAAAAGAAAGGCATTTCCCGACTAATGGGGAGAATGAACTTAACCCCTGCTGAGCGGGCCCCATTTCATTTACACATTCAGATGAAGCACAGTCACACACACCTTCCACGACTTCATCACCACATCCTACACCAAGAAATATCTGCTTTATATCGTTTGTGGGATTCATTATTTTGAACCAAACTCAAAATCAAACAAAAGAAGAGTTCAGGTTTCTTCCAAAGGAGTGATGGCACCATGATTTTTGACTTTCTCCTAGCTTCCCCATCACCATTCGAAATACTGCAGTTGCAATGTCAGCAAAACAAGAAGAAAAGCAGCAACACATGCCTTTGGTTCAAAGCAGAAGGACAATAGGCGACTGTTCTGAGGGAGACGCCGTGCCCAGAGTTGAGAGAGTGCTATGATTGTGCTCGTCTAGGGTTTTAGTTTGTCTAGGACACATTTGAACAGAACTGTGGCATTAAAACTTGAGGCAAGGGTTTGGTTGACATGAAAAATATAATATGACAAAACTTTAATGTTCATGATACACATGAAGTCATAACATTTACTCTTTTCGGGCAAAAAAAAAAAACACATTTGAAATAGGATACCAAAAACTACGGGCACAAATTATTCTTCAACAGCATTTTACTTATTTTTCAGCTCCAAACATAGGTCATTACAATGACGTATGCTCACTTTGTAGCGAAACATGAAGTTGGTCAGGGTTAAGAGATCACAAAGTCTACGATGGGTTTAGAAGAGCATTTAGAGTAGTTTGTCACAATAAGACTAAATATCAAGCAGACATATCTATTTTTAATCACCACATTACTAGTTGTTTCACCTGACAGCTTTTTTTTCCTCTAGATTTTTTCATCCTATCAGAAACTGATGATTTTCTTACTCTTAACTCCCCGAATAAACCTGGCAATCAGCTGTTGATTTAAATCAAGTGTGTCTGAGTAGGAAAATCATCTGTGAAGGACCCCATCCCTTCTGAACTGGAGCTCGTGACGCCTGGTCCAGGCTTCTGATGCTGTAAATCTTATTCCTCAGTCTGATGGTAATGAAAGGTAAATGATATTAGTGTACCCTTAAAAAAACAGGCTAAGCTACCATTCAAACAAGTCCAGCCTTGCACTGCCTCTGAGAACTGACCAGTCTGGTAGAGGGTGAGAGGGTGACAATCTCACCAGAACAGGTAAATTCCTCCACAGCTGGCAAAAAGCTTAAATGTCCCCTTAATGAAATTTATAGTTGCGCGAAAAGTGACAATGCACTAAAATGGCTTTTTTTTTTTACCGCTCCTCTTTTGCGGTCCACTAAAACCTGGCAGTAAATCTGGCCTTGTATTGCGGCGGATGGCTTGTGTTGTCAGATATCATGCAGTGACAAAGCTTTTTACCATCATTGTCCTGACAGAAATATGATATGGGGAACTGCGGTGTCATATCACTTAGTGTGATTTACCCCACGTCGCCTGGCGCCATTTTAATCAATCAGGTTTGTCACTTTTTTTACTGTAATGATCTTAAGGTAGAAGGATCCAGCATTACGTGGATGAAGAAAGGCTTATCTGAAACTTGATTTATGATTGCCCTCCCAAAACGTACTAGAGGTTTAGTCTTCTACCTAGAAACTGCAACTCTGTCAAAGTGGCTGATAAGTAATGTAGTAAATCCTCTGGGCCAAAGGAGGAGGTGACGCTTTTCTCTTCACGTAATTAATCTCCAACCCAGTATGGCCCCACACTGTCAAAAATAAAGGTTCCTACATGGTCCTTGCACTGGTTTCTTTGATAAAACTTTCACCGGAAGAGAATTTTAACACAATGTGAATGCTCTTTCCATCTTAGTAAATTGTCGTTTTACATTTTTCTTGTTTCAGTGGCCAAGAAACACTCTATGCTGTACCTCTAGGTGGAGCCACAGGTCACGAGCTTGACACTGTCCTGGTTTTAAGGGCTGAACTCAGGACTGTCCATCACCATGACGTCCTACATTTCCACGTGGCATTCCCTAAATAAAGGACAAGTATTAGTGCCAATCAGTGACATCGTGAGACACAAATTCATTAAGATATGGAAGTCCGTAAAATGACTTATTAAACAACAGCTTCTTTTTTATTCAGCTTCTTCAAAAATCCATGTTTTCACCTGTGTCATCTGTGTTATCTAGAACTACACTTTTACATAACACAGATGACAGTTAAAACTGGTTATTTGCTTAACCAGATTAAACTATGAAGGAGCTCGGTCTTAAATCTCTTCAGTGTCGCTGTGTACTTCATATTGGCTGAGTTTTGCATATTTTGTAAGATGCACAAGACAAGAGCATCAGCTAAATAAACGAAAGAAAATGAAAATGTAAATGCAACCAGAGAATCAAAAGGTACAGCAATCAGCCATAACATTCAAACCACCTGCCTAATATTGCGAATGTCCACCTCAGGCCATCAAAACAGCGTGGCCTCCACAAGCTGTGTTGTGGCTTCTGGCACAAAGGGTCCTCCACAGCACATACCACAGATGCTCGATCGAACTGAGATCTAGGGGGTTTGAAAGCAAAGTCAACAACCTAAACCCTATCTCATGTTCTCTAAACCATTCCTGGACCATTTTTGCAGACTGTCAGGGCACGTTACGCTGCTGCAAGAGACAACCGCCATTAGGTAACACCACTGCCATGAAGGGGTGTACTTGGTTTGCAGCTATGCTTAGATAGATAGTCTGTGTCAAAGCAACATCCACATGAATGCCAGGACCAAGGTTTCCCAGCAGAAAGCTGCCCAGAGCATCACACTGCCCCTGGCTTGCTTTTGTCCCATAGTGCATCCTAGCGCCATCTCTTCCCTAGATAAGTGATATAAACACTCCTGACATCATGGAGTGTGACAGACATGATGTAAAAGAAAATGTCATTTATCAGACTAATCCACCTTCTTGCACTGCTTCATTATTCAGTTCTGATACTTATGTGACCTTTGTAGAAACTTCTGGTGGTGGAACGAGGTCAGCATGGGCACTGTGACTGGTCTGCAGCTACGCCACCACATACACAACAAGCTGCGATACACTCTATGTCCTAACACCTCTGTATCATTGGCATCATTCATTTTTAAATCTGTACTATAGAAGCTTTTCTGTGGAATTAGACCAAAAAGCTGGCCTTCATTCCTCTCATCAGTGAGCCTTGGGCACCCACAACCGCATCTCTGATCCATCCCCTGTCCTCCCTCTGACCACTTCTAGAAGATATTAACTACTGCATACCAGGAACACCCCAGAAGACCTGCCGTCTTGGAGATGCTCTGACCTAACCACCTAGACATCACACTGTGACCCTCAGAGTCGCTCAGGTCCATCCACGTATCCATTTTCCTGCTTCATCAACATCAAGAACTGACTGCTCATTTGCTGCCTAATATAGCCCACGCCTTCCCAGGTGCCACTGTAATGAGATAATCAATGTTGTTCATTTTTACCTGTCCATGGTTTTAATGTTGTGGCTGATTGGTATATATCAAAAAGATGACATCAAAAAACTAGCAGAGTCCAGCTGCTCTTAAAGCACTTAATGAACTTCTCATCGAAAGTTCATCAATATTTGTTTGCCCTATGTTTATGCCCTCTATACTAATTACAGCTTGACCCCAGAAGTCCCCCCTGGCCTCTACGTTCACAGCCTCATACATAGCCAGACAGAGTTATTATGCTTTTATTCCCACAGAGGGTGCATCAGAATTTTCTGAAAGAGCAAACCCATAGGTTCCCTATTACCGAACTATACGCAATCAATAGCTAATTTCTCTGCATTGATTACCACTTGGACATTTAACATGCACCCCCCCCTGGCCAGTCAGTGTGTGCGTTTGTGTGTGTGTGTGTGTGTGTGTGATGCGCCATACTGGTCCCTGTGAGTATTACATTCATCGATCTCATGCAGAGGACTAAAAATGTCAAACTGTTCATTAATCTTAATAAAGACTGCTCTTGACCACAGCAGGGTCTATCTCTCTTTTCCCCCAGCAAGGATGTAAGAACAAATCTGTTTCATCAATGTGCATGTTTTTTGATTCCAAGACTTAATACTGTTTCAGTTGAGATAACAATTTAGGTCTGGGTGCAATCATTTGGAGGAAATGTTTTGACATTAAGGAATGTCGACCATGCTGGTCTACTTTTCGCTTTATTAATAATTGATTTGGCTGAAGCACAGGCCAGATCATCGATCATGCTGGGGAACACATCTTGTGCATTTTATGTCTTATATGAAGACTCTGTACAAGCAACTACAAACAAAAAATTGTTCCGCATTGCGGAATGTGTAAATGTTCGGAAAAATTTTTTAAGGACAAAATGAATTTTGAAGATAGATCAAGCAATGTCAGAGAAACACAGGAAGACATGTTGTAGCTGTTGTAGTGACATCTTACAGCCGATTTGTTTGATATTGGCTAAACAGAATACCTAAAATAAATTGGACTTTATTGTCACATGTGAACACATCACAGTACACCACACAGTGTGAACAGTGTGAAATTCTCTCTCTGCATTTAAACCATTCACCAAGTGAAGCAGGGGGCTGCTCTGGGAACAGTGTGTGGGGACAGTACTTGCTCACAGGTATCTCAGTGGTGGAAGTGGCAGTCCTGGGATTCAAACCCACAATCTTCCGACTGCAGGGGCAACTCTCTACTCTTTACTTGCCTACAGAGTCTGCCGTCAGCCTACGCATGCTGGAGTTATAATGCATGTTTCACTCCATGCTGCTTTTCGAATGTGGCACAACAGGATCATCAATTAAAATGTAATACAAAGTGCACTGTGACTTCAGAAAGGGAGATTTGTCACATAATAACACATTACATCACCAACCCTCTTGTGTCAGTTTCTTCAGAGTTCCAACCTGCCTCTAGAAGCAACATCAGCACAAGACCTGTGAGTCAGGTGCTTCATTAAATGGCCAAACATCTGCACAAAGGTTTAAAATCACTATGTGCAAAGCCAAGCATAGCAGAGTAGTGGAAACATGTTCTCTAAAGTGACAGTGATAGTGATAGTGACAGTCTTACCCATCACAATGTGTGGCTGAGAAGGGACCACAGTCAGGTGATGTTCTTCTGGGTTTGGCCTAGGTCTCTTAGTTCCAGTGATGGGGTGATGTTCATGCTACAGCAAACAAAGACATTTTATGCAAGTAAATACTTCCAACTTTGTTGCAAAAGTTTGGGGAAGGACCTTTCCTGTTCTCACATTACTGTACACATCTACACAAAGCAAGGTCCAGAAAGACACTGTTTGATGGGTTTGGTGTGGAGGAACACTAGTGGCCTTCAGAGCCCTGACCTCAGCCCAACTGTACACCCATGGAATGAACTAGAATGTCAATTCAGAGCCAGGCTTTCTTGTCCAACATCAGTTCCTGACTTCTCAAATGTTCTTTTGACTGAATGGGCACAAATTCACATAGTCGTAATTAAAAAGTGGAGGCTGTACAGCCACAAAGGGGTGCCAACCATCAATGCCCATGGTATTGGGACACCTGATCTCTACACCAACAGGAACTATAATGACATTGCCTTCAAATATGAAGGGACTATAATAACTTTAATATGATGCTGGTCCCCCCCACTGCAGCTATAACACCTTTGACTCTTTTTGGGAGGCTTTTCACAAGATTTTGGAGTTTCTTTGGGAAATTTTCTGTTCATTCTGTACAGCATTTATGAGGTCAGGCACTGATGTTGGATGAGAAGGCCTGGTTCGCAATCTCTGTTCCAGATCATGCCAAAGGTGTTGGATGGGGTTGAGGTCAGGGCTCTGTGTGGGCCAGTCAAGGTCTTCCACACCGAACTCATCCAACCATGTCTTTATGGAGCTCGCTTTGTGCACTGGGACACAGTCATGCTGGAATAGAAAAGGTTCTTTCCCAAACTGTGTCCACAAAGTTGGAAGCACGGTGTTGTCCAAGATGTCTTGGTGTCCTGAAGCATTAAGCTTCACTGGAAGTCAGGCGCCTTGTCCAGACCCTGAAAAACAAGCGTGTCCCTATACTTTTGTCCATATAATGTACTTTCAAATACTCATGATATAGGCAACTCATAATAAAGGTCTTCCCTTTCACTGACTGATAATTTAGTCAGATGGGAAACTGCCTATAGTGCCCACTATCAGACTAAAACAAAAACAAACTACTGAGTACTAGGCACTGCATACAGCCTAAGCCATAACTATCACATAATAACATAACACAACAACCCTTGCCTTTGCAACTCATCATCTCTTCGCTTAGCACAGTAACAATGATAAATGCTTTAAAAGGCAACTGATATTACCTCAATACAGCAGTACAAAATGGCCATGTGTATAAATATTTGCTCTTGACCTGCAATGAAACCTTTTACTGAACTAGGGAACACAGGTTTACTCAACATGAAGAAGAAGCGGGGAAAATCCCACCCACCAGATGAAATACAGATTTTGATTGGTTCTGAAGCTGAGTTTGGTCGGTACCTATTGGTCAGTGTGGTTAGGGAGTGATCCGGTTTGTGTGTGTGTGTACATATACAGTGGGGGAAATAATTATTTTATCCCCTGGTGAATTTGTAAGTTTGCTGACTTCAAAAAAATGAACAGTCTCTAATTCGTGAGGTAGTTTCATTTTTATGGAGAGAGACAGTATATCAAACAAAAATCAAGAACTGCCTTCAGATCGTTGACAGGCTCCTCCCGTGTAGTTCTGGGCTGATCCCTCACCTTTCTCATGATCGTCTTCATCCCATGAGGCAAGATACTGGATGGAGCACCAGACTGAGGGCAACTGGTTTTATATTTTATATTTCTTCCAGTTCCAAATTATCGCACCAACGGTTGTTACCTTCTCACCAAGCTTCTTGTTGATTGTCTTGTTACCAATTCCAGCCTTGTGCAGGTCTAACATCTTGTCCTTGATATCCTTTGACAGGTCTTAGGTCTTGCCCAAGGTGGTGGAGAGGTTGGAAAGGAAGAAACTGTTTCTGTTGACAGGTGTGCTTTATACACATTAAAATCAGGAGTATCTGTAATTCATAGCTTGACTGTAATCTGTGTGCAACATGGGCACACAACCAGTCTGTGGGTTGTAGGGGATCAAATAATTATTTCACTCAATGACATGCAAAGCAATTTAGAACTTTTATGTAACATGTTTTTTCTTGATTTTTGCTCTCTCTCCATAAAAATGAAACTGCCTCATGAATTAGAGTTTTTTTTGTAAGTCAGCAAACTTACAAATACAGCAGAGGATCAGATAATTATTTCCCCACTATGTATGTTATTAAAGTCATGAACTCAATCAAAGATAGTTGAGTATTGCCTCAGTGCCTTGAAAAATGTAAATACAGCTAGACTCCCAAGTCTCCATTTTGATCATTTTTAAAATCATTTTATCATTCATGCCTCAGCCATTTCCAAATATTTCAGCTATGTGAATGTCTGAAGTCCATGTAGATGATATCATCGACCAAAGAATAGAATAGCCATTTTTTGCTGGAAAAATGTGTGCCTACATCTTTTGTGATGTCACAAAATCCAACCCACTCATGCTGGAATTCTAAGGTTTGTTTCTCTTCATACTGCTTTTTGAATGAGGCTCAACAGTACAGCCAATTAAAACGTACGCCATCACAGTGCACTGTGGCCTCAAAAAGGGAGCTTAGTCACAAAAAGCTAAACTGACACATGTTACATTTGATGTAAAGTCACTGCAGAAATGTCAAGGTTAAGTGCACGCTTTAGATTTGCACGTGGTGAATTGATGTGAATGGATTTGGCCACCAGATGGAGACACTGCCTCAGTCTTCAAAACCAGTACTCATGCAGCTCAACTACTCTAAATAAGGCCCCACTTGGGTGGTCTTTTCATTTTGTCATCACCAGCACCGCCTTCCAAGATCATATTCTGCAGATTTTTTTCAGCAGAAAGTAAATTTACATCATTTAATGATAATCACGTTTTTTTGTTTTAGAATAGAGATCAGTTCTCACACACAATATATAACATGATAATTAGACTAATGCAGCTTTATGGCATGGTATCCATATTTATGGAGCTCTAATGGCATATATGTATGGAGCGTTTATAGCAGATGTGCCCAACAAGCATGCTGCTTTTGTAAGCATGCACATGGTATCCACATTATTTTTTGCGGTATGTATCGTAGTAGTGCTTGTGCATACAAGCTCTGCTGCTATTATTTAATGGAAATGTAAATATGCTGCAATGCAATCTTTGTGGAATCTATTCATTGGATCTACAACACACAACTTAATATGAACAAAGGACATTGGTAAACCATCACTTTATAATGGTACTTTTTTTTTCTAGATGAAACTTAATTGCACCAAGTACTGAATGCAGGGGGTCCTAATGTGACTTCTTTTTTGTGTGTGTTTGATTTCCCCGACAAAATTGACTTCATTTAAAAGTTTTTCTTATTCTTTCCTATATTGTCCTTACACTATCCTTATATTTTCTTTATACTTTGTATACCTTCCAGTGTTTTACTCCACTTTTACCAGTTTACCGTCATTTGACTGATTGTAATGTTTTAGACTGGCAACTTCAGCTAATGGTGCACGAAATCTGAATTGATTTTTAAATGTAGGTCCTAGACCAAAGCACACCCACAACCGGAGGGCCAACAAATTGACGTACTCTAGTGGAATTGCTTGATAAATAGACATCAACAGCACTGGCCTTGGTGTGTTTTGAGGTTCTGTTGTAGCTGGTTTGAACGAAGACTAAGGCGAAATGTTTTCTTTACAACTGATCATCACAGTGCTGACCATTTCTTTTATACTACAAACAACCTTCACGTATGATCTGCAGGACACAATTCAGAAACTGAGAGATGAAAATACGTACCTACACCACCGACTGGAAAATCTCACTCAAGCACTACGCGAGCTGAAAAGACTGATTCTGGATTACTCCAAAGGTGGGTAACTGTGGCGTACTGAATAATTCTGTGCTGTAATCCCTGTTATAGCTACTGAGTTAAGAATCTGGTGTTTAAATGTTGAGTGAAGTATATTGTAAGGCCATTTACGTGTCTTTGAAAATAAGTCATTTTTGAAAATGCAGGATATGTAATAGTCTCTTTTGCTTTTTTAAATTCAGATCGTGAATTTTCAGAGGCCAGTGTGGACCATGACAGCGACCAGTTGCACGCCTGGAATGAATGGATTCGTAATGGTCAAAGGATTATTTCTTCTATAATATTTAGCTCTTAACTTTGTGTCATTAAAAACTAAACCTTGGCTTTACTGCACATAAATCAACAGATACATTTTAATATATGTCTATATTTTTTATCATATAAAGGTTAGTAGATTGTTCTTGGTTCGATTCCAGGAAAACCTTTGATTGGTATGGGACCTTTAAATTATGATTAGCTTCTTAAAACCTCAAGAAAATTCTTAAAACGGGTAATAATCAACACAAAATTGGGTCTTTAAAAAAGGCTGAAATGTTTCTCACAGAACAAAAAGGGGCTCTTGGTATGACATTGTTCCAAAGAACCACTGTTTGTACTGTGAGGAAACTTTTAGCAAATATTCCTTAAAGAATATTTTTTGGAAATGAGATTTGTTTTTATTATGTCTATATATAATGATTGATAAGTTAAAGTAAAAAGAGATCTTTGGAGCAATGTCATACAAAACCACTTTTGGTTCTGATAATGGTTCCTGTTCCAAAGACTTCTGGGAGTATAGAAGAGTTTTACATGTGGGAGAGTAAACCATGACAGCATTTTGTACACTGATTTAGTTGTGAAAGACTCTGGTGGATGTTTGCATTTTGTTTTTGCAGGTATTAGTGCTGAGACCCACCTCTTGTTAAAACAAGCATTCTGCTGGACTGATCTTCACAGTTCTGCTGACCCGTGCCTTCCAGCAAACTTTTTGTTTCCTCTGTCTGGAGTCATCTTGTGTACTTTTTTATTCTTATAGCCATGTGTGGGTATTCAGGTAAAGAAATGTAATTTTTTGTCACAATTTGTTAAAAATATTCAGTGTATAATATTTCAATAGATACATAAGACTTGTACTAGTATATTTTATTTTGGTGTCCTTTGTCATAATACTATTCAGTAGCAGAACTTGTACATGCACTTATAATGTAATATTCTACACACACATACACACACACAAACATACATATGTGTGTGTGTGTGTGTGTGTGTGTGTGTGGGTGTGTGTAGAGTGACTATATCCTGATTGTTCCTACAGTACACCATTGAATTCATGAACATACTGAGAGAACTGGTGACTGCACTGAGGCAGTATGTTCTAATTGGGGCAGCGACCAGATGTAAATACCCTGTTATGTCTTGATGTAATTCTAAATATATTTTGATACACTGAATTAAAATACTGGCCTGTGCATTTTCCTGTGTACAACCCCTTGTGCCTTCCAGAGCAACACTGGATGAAGGTATAAATATCATCAACATGGAAATAGGTTACCTCCGCATTTCACATGTAATTGGCTATAGGTTTAAACTCCACCCCCCCCACCCCCCCAGCCTTCCCCACCGCCAGCACAGCTGCAAACAACCTACTTGTCCTCATGTCTTCATTTCTAGATTATTTGCAATTTTTAGAAACAAGATTGTGACGTCTTACCAGTTTGTCCCAGAACAATTTTCCAGATAATTGTGGCAGCAACATGAAATGGTTCCGTTTCTCTTTTGGCGAGTTTGTGTGTTTGATGTTCCACACTGCAAATATCACATTAGCCAGCAGAATTGGTCTTTGTTCAGTTAATTAAAACCACCATCTTGCATAGATTAGAAATCGGGCTATTTGTACTTTAATTTACATTTGATTGTGCTGAATTGATAGGGGAAAAGAAGTCCATTTACATTTGCAAAGACTTACTACAGGTGCTAAAAAGTGCAGTGACAAACACTGGTAACAGAAATATTTCCATGGTTTGACTCCTTTTTTTTCAGTTAACATTATTTCACACTTTTATCATCAACTGAACCGCATCTCAGTCAGCTCTGAGACAGTTTTGGGTGAAGTTATATGAAATACCTGAAAGTAACCGACTGGTAATGTAGCAGTAAATGTAGCAGAAGGTAACAGACTGGATCGGACTGTAACAAACAGATTGACTGATGATGTGATGGACCAGAAGTCTTCAAAGTCCCAGCCTTTAGTCCAGTTCTTGGTACTGGACTTTTTAATTAATTTTGATGTAATGGATTAGTCAACTTGTGTTGTACCGACCAGTAATGACAAAATCCAGGATCAGAAACTGAACTAATGTATTTGAAGACATCTACCACAGACTACAGACAGGACAGTAGAATGTTCAAGTGGTGCTGGACAATTAGAATATGTGTTACTGTTATCTAGGCCTTTTATTATGCAACTCTTACTATCCCCATTGAGTGGCTCTACATCAGTCTGTGTTTAATGGAGCGGATTTAAATCCATCAGTGGTTACTCTGCAAACTGCAGCCTCTGCGATGCATCTTTGGCTATCATGTAAAACAACATTTTTTTGCTGATTTGCTTGTTAGTTGTACATTACCCTGCAAAATAATGATATACTGGCAAGTGAAAATATCTTGAATATACGTAATGTATCAAATATTTCTATATAGGTACACAAAAATGTAGTTGCACCGGCTAATACATTCACGCATTAGTTGTTTATCACCCATTGCAATTGTAATTACATTTGATAAAATTTCCTCAAAATTGTCTGTCATATCTTGAATAATTTTACAATTTTCTTGCAGAAATCTTATAATGAGAAATAATAAATATATGGCCTGCTTTTTAGATTTTTTCTATTTGCAAGGTATGTTTTTTGCCGTGTACGTTAGAATTAGCATGCAAATCAGCAAAAATGGTGTAATAAAGTATTTCAGCAGTGAAAAATGAACTGTTTCATTGTTGCACTGATGCTAATAACTCAGAATTAGAAGAAAAAATAAGCATCTCTAACAAGCTGAATAGACACGTTATGAGTCAGAATACGTGGTCTGTTACTTTGAACCAGTGCCTTATTTGGGGACTCATGCTTTTGTGCTGCTTTAGAATGCTTGTATTATTCCAAGCCTTTTGAGGCTGTCATGGCTGCGAGATGCACACGGCTCTTGTGTGTGTGTGTGTGTGTGTGTGTGTGTGTGTGTGTGTGTGTCCTGGGAGGTTAACCTGAATGCTCCGATGATGAGGAGAGCACATGCAGAATGGGCTTGATCACAGAGGTGCTGCACTGAAGCTGAGCGGTTTCTCACTCGCAGGTGAGCACACTTCAGTTTAAGCCACATATTAGATTTTTATTTATTATTCTTTGCTTTCTTGCATTTACTTAGAGATTATAACTGTGCAATCTGCAATATTTAACACTTTTTTTCATAACGTGGCTATAAAATGTTATCTAAATGCTCATTTGAGGAAATTCTTTCAAGAAATTTAGAAACTCTGTGGCCCGTTTTCTGCCTGATGGTGAGTCTTGGACTAAATTGCAGTCCCTAGCAGTACTGATAGTGTTTTTTTGCTATATGCTTAGGACATTGTGTGATTAGATGTGTTTTTAAGTAAAAATAAGTGTGAAACTGCAAGAAACTGGTTACATATGCCTTAAAGTCTAACACGGTACAGATTTATTCATTTTATAAGTGCTTTTCTTTAAAAAAAAAAAAAAAAAAGACAGATTGACAATGCCATAATGACTGAAACCATTTATTCACCTCGCAGCGACATTGCGAAGACAAACTGCATTGGCTATTTGTGATTATGCACATACACTGCAGTGATGTACAAAGCACATGCTAATATTACCGTTTACAATTAGCCAGATGCTATAAATAGGACCCTACAGAGGGTGCCTATGAATATGATCAGCCACCATGTGAAATATTAGTAGTGGGTATGGTAGTTCTGTTTTAACTGGCATGTTTTTGCTTTATATTTCTGTTGTTTTTTGAAAGTGAAAGAGATTTATTAAGAGATTTATAAATCAAGTGCAACTAATGCAATGATTCTCTTCAGTCATTTTTCAGGGCTAACCCGCTATGAAACTGAGGCTTAAATAATCCACAAAAAAACCCAAATTTCACTATTTCTATTGTGTAGAGTATTTCACAAAATGCTGATCTTTCCAGTTCCATAATCCAGTTCAGTGGAAAGTCAATGCATTCATAAATAATAACCAAAATGGCTGACAATTAAGATGAGTTTTAGGGCTGGTTGAGTAGCATTAAGTGACAAACGTTTTTACATAACAATCCTTAGTTCCCAGAAGATGTGTCGGCAGCAGATACAGGATTTGTTTAGGGCACTGTTTGATTGTGTCATGTGTGCAAACTGTCAAAACTGTGACAAGTTCAGAAACCAAACCATTGTGGCAGGGCTCAAGTTTTAGTGATAGTAACATGGAAATGAAGCATTCTGGTCATTACTGAGGATGACTCACTTCATTGAGTTCAGCTACACCAATACAAGTTATGTAAAAATTGTGCTTCTGTCCAAGTCATTTGAACTGTTACTATGTTACCATACCAAGGTCAAAAGTTAAAAGTTGGTCAGACATCACATTTAGAAACCCTTCCTTAAAAGCCATTTAGAAAATGCCAAACGTTTGGATTCTGGTTGATAAAAGGCCTAAAGTTGCTCCACAAGGCTCAATCAGACAAGGGTTTGGTTCTATTAATGGTGTAACATGATTCAATTCTAAAAGTGCCTGCAAAATGCATAAAGATAAATAAGGCACATCGTGTTTGGTTCTCTGCTTGTAATATAATCCCATTCAAATGTACTCTAATAATGAAAATGATATACTATTTATCTGGATTGGCCAAAGAAACAATCATGATCTGCTACTGAGAAACTTCAGAACTCGCCTTAGCAGCAGCCCTCCACTACCTCCAAAATTAATTTTTTTTTCAAATGAATGACTATTCATCACAAAAAACAGGCATTTTGGCAAAAGGGTACATGTTTGCATGTTGTATTCTGGGTATCCTATTTTCAGGACACTCTGTTCTGGTCTGGAGGGCATCGTTCGTCCGCTGGTTGTTACAAGGAGTTCTCGGCCTCATCCGTGTCTTACACATGTTATGAGAGCTGTCTATCACTCTGTTATTCCACTCTGTCTGATTACTACTGGACCGTCACCATTATGATTGTAACAGTGATGGGCCTTTCATTGTTTCATTTGTTGTTTGTTAATGGATGTGTCTCTAATTATTAACACAGTTGAATGCCATGAATGCCCCACGATGAGTTTCATGCCATGAAAAGATATTTAGCGTGCAAGGGGGACGTGTCATTGTTATTGAAAATCACCTGTTGTGATACTCAAAACTGGTCCTGACTGCAACTTCAGCTGTCAAAGTAATCAGGGCCTACGTAATAGGCCACGATGCTGACACAGCAAAAATGGCTTCTCGTAAGTGCTAAATTGTATTGTTGAAGAGAGAAATTAATTAAAACCTTAATGAATTGACAACAGCGTAGTCATTTAATGGGGTGCTGTGAAACCAAAGCAAACACACACCCCCGGCCCTTGGCATTAAGTCCCCTTAGCTCACCCACCCGCTGTCCCTGCCTCATGCCAGATGAGTCATAGCGCTCAAGTGCTCATTCATGGCTGTGCTATCAACCATCATCGAGATTAGCACTCACCTAAGAGTGACTGATTGACTGCTAGATATTCCGTACTTTCCCAGTGTGTAAAGCTATGCTCTAGCAGTTTTACACAAAAATAGAGCCGACAGCACCAGTCGCTTCACCACACAGGTGAATGAAGGCATTAAAGGAATGTCCCATATCAATTTAAGGTACAAGCAACAACAAATGGTAGTTCATGAAGTTGCACACACAGTCGGGATGTTTATCAGTGCTTCACTGCGTGCAAATGAACAAATCTCACCAAGCAAATAGTGACATAAAAAATGTGGCTTATGCAGTGAACGTGACCTCATGTCTGCGAAAACCTCACCGAGGAATCGTAAATAAATAGACACATCTGTAGACACCCATCCATTCAAAAAGATTCTGAATACACTTGTTACTGATTACCATACGTTTGTATCCTTATGAAAATATTTTTTGTCTGGCCTTTATATTACTACTACTAATATTCTCCTACCACTGCTTAATTTTAGTACTTTCTAATTCTCTTGTTAATTCTTATTCTATGCATTTACTACTTCGTTGTTTGCAAATAAAGCGTTTGATGTAGTCTCTCACCGGTCCGTGTGGTTCATACATGCAAATTAAGCTGCGAAAACAGCTCATTTTCAATGCACTGTGTTTCAGATGTCACAAAAAACAGATGTGGTTACATACATCTGCCTATTCAGCCTACTGTGGTTTAGCCTGTCAATTCACACTGAACCAGATCAGCCTGATATTTAGTTAATTTACAGTCACAACTACCATCAAGCACAAGTTATTCATCAGAATAACATCAGAAAATAAAGCAGAAAACATGTACTTAACCAAAAATACACATAAATGTGCAAACTCTGCGTCTACAATTTGTAGAGAGTCACTTTTTAAATTTGTTTGCTATGCTAATTGCAATCACCTCCAATGTTCAGTCTTAGAAGCTAACTGCACTGTCTGCTAATCCCAATTACAAATGTACACCCATCAGTGCATAAACCTCGTCTTCCAATCTCAATGTTTCATTATCAGTGTTGTAATAAAATGTTAGCTGTCCTTTTTCTCACAGAGTACAGCTTTGATTTCTCAAAGCTGAAATTTTAAACCTTATCTGGTGGATACAGTTCCAGTGGTCTACCATTCCCTGCACAGTTGTTAGGAGTCCCATATCTGTAGATCTTCAAATATTTTTTACTTCCAGGTTCAGTTAAATCCTGCAAGTGGAGTGCAGTAACCCCCCAGTTTTACGCGGATCAGTCATGCAGATTTTTTCTGAGAACCTAACTGATAGTTTTACACGGAAATCTCCACAATAACGCGGAACCTGCAAATATTCTCCACAATATGTTTTTTTACGCGTTTTACTTCTAAATTAAGAAGAAAAATCAAGAAAAATGTACTAATTGTGTAACATGAATACGAACGTAAATTCAGCTACATTTCCATATAAAATATAACTGTATAAACGTTTTTGGCACAGAAGCATTGTCAGATTGTCAGTATTTTATCAAAGAGCAGTACGAATAGAGGTTATGTTCATGTGTTATTTTATAATATATATATTTCCTTCATATATATGTGCATATATAAATTGACACGTAAAACAAGAGAAATGTAACAGACTGCGCTAAAGATATTTAAATGTCAAAAATATAAAATCGCTACATTATTCCAGTTATGCATTGATTGCTCAGTTGGATGAAGCTTAAAAAAAGGAAGATATGCATGAATGGCTGGAAGGATGGATGCATGCATGGGTGGATAGATATGGATCATGTGTAGGTTTTTCAGTCATCATTATATTATTATTAAAACCTACACATGCAGGACTGTAAAGATTATTAGATTTTAACGACAAGGCTTCGCTCATATTTGGTCACTTATCTTCTGCGATCTTTGAAGCATCAAAACATGCCATACAGTCTTGCTAGTCAAATTTGGTAAGCATTAAGTCTGTGGCCGCCTTACATGGACCCAGCTATGAAAGCTCATATGATCAGACAGCGAGCGTTTCTTAACAGGCTTGCTAACTGATCCTCTGGGTACAAAGCAGCTCTGTTCTTTTCATGTCACAATCGGCGAGTGGAGGGGGTGCTGCTGAGCGGCATAAAGTGGTCAGTCCATTGAAGGGACTAAAGAGGCTTGTAGTGTACAAAGCATGGGCTGTGATAATGGTGCCAGTAAAACAAAACCAAAATAGGAATATGGCGAGAGGCCGAGAGGGAACGGTGGGCTGCCTGTGTTTTCTCATTCTGTGAATTCTCTTGGCATAACAGATTTTGGGGACATACTAAAGCACACTTTTTTCTTGGTCAACTATTTACCATTCATTTTTTTCATTGTCTTGAAAATGCAAACAAGACATTTTCATTAAATAACATATTTAGGAAGCAATGCTTTAGCATTTACTGCTAATATCAGGATCTGGAAGATGATATAGGGTGTTTTATGAAGTAAATGACACTGTTAAGCAGCATCGTTACCAAGTAATGGAACTTAAATAAGCATGTCCTCCTGACATAAGAAGTTCATTAATGCTCAAGCGTATTTACTGCGTATTATGTTTTTTTTTTTTATGTCCCTCACATCAAGTGATATCAGTAAGTTTGTTTGATCCAAATGTGTATCATGCTGTTCATTCAGTTTGGTTCCTCAAAAGATGAATTACGTTCCCGTCGTATTTAATGTAGAAATTAGTACAGTTCAGTGCATGACTGTTTACCTTGATAATTATAGCTGCCGTGTTTCCTCAGGGCACAAATGCTGCTGGCCAGATGAGGGGCCATGCTATGGACCAGCATATTCACGTGAAAGGCACACAGGGAGAGGGCTAGCATGGTGTCTCCTCTGTGGATCTCTGCCCAGATGCCCTGCCCAGTCTGGCTGCTCATTTTTTCCTATTCAATCAGGATTACACCTTCTGAATCTGAACTAGGTGTGTATGGCAAAAACAGCAGTATTCACTTTTTTAAGCATGCCTTTTTTTTTAGTCTAAAATAATATCTATCATGGCCTTTTTCATTTTGCCATGTTTTATCTTTATTAATTTTCACTACCAATAGGTTCTAAGAGCCGCGTTTGCAGGTTGCTCATTTCATTCTGGAGCTGTTGATGCAAAAAAAAATCAAGGCAAAGCAGTTTCTGATCCCGGACTGTATTGAGTGGTGAACGCTATTGTCCGTCATTTGTACGTGCAGAGAGTTTTACTTCATTTGTAATGATAAAGACCCAGATAACTGAATGTGCTGTATGCTAATTCCTCATTCGCTTGCATAATTTGACAGGAGGCTCGCCAAAACATTGTGCTGCTCCACCTGTAACCTAGCAACGGCAGACTTCAAACTACCTGTTTCCTCAAAGTGTGGCGTCTGTTCACGCTGAGCTTTCAAAACAGAGGATTTCTACAATTTATAAAGCACATCTTTAGTTATTGATTTGATTTTAAAATGTCTATTATACAGAAATGGATGGTTGTGTAGGTCCCAGCTGGGTTCTGTATCAAAGAAACCCTTTGAAGATTTCAGCAGTGTTACCTGCCTGTTTTGTAATACAATATAATAAAGTTTCATCCAATTCTGCAGGCCTACTAGTGACTAGGGGAAGTGGACTCTTCAAGTTATTGAGTTATTTTTATTTGATTGAGTTAATTTGATTGAAATACAATTAAATGTACTTATTTTATGTGTTTAAAATTTCATCAAAAAACCTCTTCAAAATCAAGGCAAACCTAAAACTGTCTGAAATTGCAGTGCTGTATATGAAACGTGGAATAAAATTCCTTGTATTCCTAGTTTTTCCAACCAATATAGTGATACATATCCTGGATCAAGAATATATCTTATCATAATGCATTTTGCCAACTACTTTTGCTCTCCCAAATGTCGCTGATCAGTCGTCTGGGGTCTGAAGCCTGCATTTGTTTTTTCGTGAAGCTATGAAGATCATTTACGACCAAAGAGCACCACGCAAATGGCAGTCATATTTACCTCAAAGCACATCAAGTGATCTCAAACACTAGGTAAAAAGGTCTGTGGCGATACAAGGTCCGTTAATACCCTTATTTATGCATATCTCCATCCATTTAAATCCCTAATACCACGTGTATGGCTGGCCGGGTACTGGGTGAAGGTTTTTTGCCACCTCAGTAATTTCTTTTGTGCTCTTGTCTGCTTGATTCTTCTCCTGCGCCTGCA
This sequence comes from Hydrocynus forskahlii, assembly GCA_037974365.1. Classification (NCBI taxonomy): domain Eukaryota; kingdom Metazoa; phylum Chordata; class Actinopteri; order Characiformes; family Alestidae; genus Hydrocynus; species Hydrocynus forskahlii. The sequence goes on along the minus strand of JBBPCX010000040.1, from coordinate 6,826,598 downwards.
AGTTCGCTAATGGCAGAGTAGGCTTTCATTACTTGTTGAATTATCCTGACTCATACAGCAAATGTCAGGCACTAATTGTGTCTGATCGGACTGGGTGGAGAAAGGAAAGGTAGGGAGCAAATCATATTATAATACTTCATGAAATTGTCTTGATACAGGATATCGGTTTGGATAACTATGAATACAAGAATTTTTATTCCGTATGTCATATACTGCACTGCAGTTGTGAACTATACATATAACATAGTACAATGACTATTTTCTACTTAATTTTCCCACGCATTTTAACTTTCCCTTAGTGTTCTCAACTCTACCCAAAGATGGTGTTGGTATTCTGGACAGTCCACTGATGCTGCACTGTGCAGTCTATGACTCCAGTCTCCAGAAAGTGGTACCAGTGAAGTGGGAAAAAGACAGTGGAGGCCTGGGTGTGGGGGTTCATCAGATGGCCAACGGCTCCCTGTTCTTTGCCCATTTGCAAGAAGAAGACCTGGGAGGATACGTTTGCAGTGCGAAGAAAGGAAGCAAGCAAATCAGAAACGTCATCAGAGTCAACAAAGCATGTATGTAACTTTCTATAAACAGTGTCACTAATAGATGGAATTTGCTATAAGGACTTATTAAGCTTCTATGTAACTAGGGTCATGTCAGTAGCATACATCATCATTTTTGTGTAATTTGTTTACTCCAGTTAACCAAATTAGCAGCTTATTTTGATGCTATGACTATTTGACTACTTGAGATCAACTGCAAGGTGTCTCTTCTGATGGCAGTATCATCAAAAGAGATTTTTTGTATGTATTTGGCCTTTTTAATGGCCTCTGTTTCCGGAAAGACACTAAGTTTTAGGAAAGACACTAAGGCTGGCTTTACCTGGGGAAAAGGCATGAACAACAAAGTCTTCATTGTAAAGCTAAAACTTTCTGTGAATTGTACAGAAAGATGATGCAAAAACCTACACACACTAGGGGGAACTGATTCTTAAAAACTCAATATTAAGTTTGAAGCACAAAAATGTTTAGTTAGAAATCTTTTTTAAATTGTAATAATCGAATGTTTTCAGCACATGTTCATTGACAACCCTCTTACACACAAAAATATAATACCTGTCAGTATTAGCTGAACTAAAAACTGTACACTGAAAGCGACTCGGCATGTTTCTTTTGTGTAAATACAGCCTCAGGTTAAAGACACACAGGGACATTCAAGTAAATACAGTATCTGGGTATATGTGTGTGACATTGGGTAGGGAGGGCTTTAGGTGAATGTACATGCAAGAGAGAACACAAAAATAAACACTGAAAGATATAGGGAATAACAAACAAAGCAACCAGGGCAACAAAACACAGAGTAATCAGGCGAAAGTCAAGGCAGGAGTCATGGTGGACCAACAAACACAGACACTAGGACAGGGATACTTATACAAACAGCAAACAGGCAGCAGCTGGGAAAAGGTAGGATTATAAATAGACAGGTGAGAATACTACATTTACGGCATTTAGCAGACGCTTTTATCCAAAGCAGCTTCCATTCCCTAACTACAGGGGACAGTCTCCCTGGAGCAACTTGGGGTTAAGGGTCTTGCTCAGGAACCCATTGGTGGTTGCTGAAGGTAGGAATTGAACCCGTGACTCCTTGGTCGAGAGCCAAGTATCCTACCCACTAGGCTCCACCACCCAATACTAAACGGGAGGGCCGGGCAGAGGCCGAGCTGGCATGAAAAGAAAAACAGAAACCACATGAAATAGGGAAAACAAATGCTGGGGATAAGAGAAAGGATCAAAACAAGAACGAAAGCCACATGGCACATGCAAATACAGAGTGTGACAAAAACAAATGAAACAGGACAGGGTAAGACAGACAGGAGTAAAACAGGACGGGGGGGTGACATTATAGTGTGTGAGAGTGTCAGTTCCATGTCTGCAGATTTGGAAGACGTCTTCTTCAGTCCTCAGTCCCAGAGCGCTAATGAGGGTCAGGACGTGTTTTTCCGGTGTGTGTCTGGGGACAGCTCTCCACCTGCCCACATCTCATGGCTAAAGAACGGCAGAGCTCTCACCAGAGGAGCTGAGATTCAGGTACAAGCAAAGAGAACATCCAACCTATAGTGTTAATGTCTCGATGGTTTGATGTTTTAGACTATGATTCAGTGAATCACAAATTCTCACATTTACTTTGATGCAATTTGGATTATTTGGATTATATGGTTTTTAACATCCCTGGAGGGATAATTTACAACATTGAGGGAAAAACATAAAATAAACAGCATATAGCCTACCAATTATAATTTGGACAAAAAATTAGCTCTCGCTTTATTATAACCCGTTGCAATGGGTTCCACTGCTACACCACTAACTGAACAGTAGCTCCTTTCTGCATACTACCCACACATGCAATTCATTTCTAATCCACAAGATGTCCCTATGTGCTTTACTTCTTGTTTTTAGTGTGTCAGATTGATTGATTGATATTGCATTTACAAACTGATTCTGGAACACGTCATTAATGGCTATGATTTTGCTCTTTAAACAAAATAAGCAGATTTTCAGCCATCATAGGTAAATGGACCAGAAATGTGTGGAAATGTAGACATGCGTTCTGCAAAGAATGAAAAAAGGTAGTGAGAATAAACTGAGATACCCTTTTGGAGGGCAAAAGTTGTGCACTTTCTTTGTTATTTCCTCCAGAAGCACAGACTTTCTTCCTCATTTTACCAGAAGTGCTGTAAAAGTCTTGTCTGTCTGCATGTTTTTTATTGCCAGGGTCAGTATGGAGGCGGCAGCCAGAAAAAGACCTCAGGCACTTTGCACCTGGTCAATACCACCAAAGCAGACCAAGGCATTTATGTGTGTGTGACCCACAATCCTTTACTGAACATAAGCGAAGAGAGCGGGCCGGCCACACTGATAGTACTAGGTTTGTGGTTGTCTGTTCCTTCCAGTGAAGATACAAACCCACTGCTTCTTCTTTTTCTCTAGCTTGAACTGTCTCTGTTGCCTTTCAGGAGTCAACTCAGGTCTTGAGATCACTCAGAGCCCAAAGAATCTCACAGTTCCTGCTGAAACAGAGGCCGCTCTGCACTGTGCAGTCCAAGGCTTCCCAAGTCCGGTAGTGCAGTGGTTCAAAGATGACCAAATGTTGCCCAATAACTCTCGATGGGACCTGCAAGATGATGGACAACTGCTTGTGATTGAGTGAGAGCGACACCTCTTTTAAAGCCCTCCTTTTTAACCCCTGAAACCCTAAGGACATGTATAGGGCCCCACGCTTTCGTTACTATTTTTACAACGAACATGTATATTAGTGTCATAGTTACTGAACAATGTATAAAAGTTGAATAATAGAATCATATATGAATAATAAGGGTCGGAATATATTTTTACACACAAATCATTTGTTTAAGTGTAAAAAGGATTCTAAAAGATGTGATCATCGTTAGTGCGACCATTATTGTTTATTATTATGAGTTTTAGTGCAGAAACATTTTCTTGAGACATGCAGTTGCAAATATTCTACAGAAGAGTTTTGCCAGAGGACGAGGGATTCTACCACTGTGAGGCCAGCAATGAGAAGGAAAGACTGAGATCGCAGCCAGCATACCTCCTTCCTGCAGGTACCGTTATCTATCTGCACTGGAGCATGCACTTCTACAGTCTAGTGCAAATATTTGCATATCTTCAGTGGCTTGTGCAAGCCGTGTAAGTGAAATAAGAGAACATTCTTTAGAACAAGCTGCACATTTTAATGCACAATTACTATTCCTTGGCTTTTGACATGCTAGAAGTTTCAAATGTTGCTTGTACAAAGGTTATGGCACATTTAATTTCTGTTTTCTTTGTCCATATGTTAAATTCAGCAAAAGCACAAACAGCGCAGTAACACTGGATAGCATATCTAAGTTGAAGTCTTGTAGAAGAATTGTTAAACTTCCTAAACACATTTTGACAGATGTCATCATAACAAGATAACGATTGTTATCCACTTCACCTGTTTAAGTGGTTTTACTATTATGTCTGATTGGTGTATAGTCAGTGTGACTTAAAAAGACTGTAATCATACATGGTTTTTGGAATTGTGAAGAATTATGAATTTCACAGTGTATGACAAGCATTGAGATTTGTACCACAGTGTGCCATTAAAACAAGTAACCGTTCCATCCTTCCGTCCTTGTGAATGCTGCCATGTCAACTATCACGCTGAAGTTTTTACTGTTGCTCCTCTCATTTTTCATAGTGATGGACTGGACATTTGGTCTCCAGCCTGTTAATAAGACCGTGAGGAAAGGAGACTCGGTGAGCCTGTCCTGCAGACCCCCACACAGCAGACCCCCTGCACAAGTGTCCTGGTTTAGAAACAATCGACTCCTTCGTCCCAGGCCGCACTTCAGCGTGAAGCCTACTGGAGACCTGCTCTTCCACAGGTGTCTACATGTCGTGTCGTCTCATGTAGTGGCTGTTTAAATTTTCAGTTTGTAGAGAATTGCTGTAACAGGAATTCCTTCTCTTTTACAGCATACAGGAGACAGACAGGGGATATTATTTTTGTCGGGCGTCTAATACTTACCTACAAAGGGCTGTGACCTCTAGAAAAATCTTCCTGGAAGTTCTGGGTATGTTGTCTTTACATTCAGTTGTGGTGTAAAATTGCACCACTGCTCTTTTTTAACTATGTGAAAAGAACCTTACTCATATAATCCCTTGTTTATCTATCCTCTAGTTTTGCACTGGAACTATAAAGCTAGCGTAACTCACGAGTAAAGGAAGCCTATTCATCCCCCAGTCAGCACTGTGTAAAATGCTTAATCTGTTGTTAAATAGACAGAAAGATTAGTGTCCTTTAATAATTGCATAGATAAAAACGATTTTAGAGGCCTTGTTGAATCCTGAATTTTGAAATCTGTTCTGTACTTTTATCAATGTTATTATAACTTTTAATATAGCAGTTACACACACTTATCTGCTGATCAACTATATTTGTGTGAATTCGATTTTTTTTTCTTTTAACCTGTCATTTCAAAGTAAAACATGTTTTTTCTATATTTGTCGACGGTAGGGTATACTGTATATCATTTTAGATGAATGTTTCTGGTTCTGGTTGCTACGCTTTGACAGCTCCCCCATCCGTGACTATCTGGCCCCTGGTAGTGACTTCCACGGTGGGAGCTGAGGTGCTGATCCAGTGCCAAGTTTCAGGACACCCTCTTCCCTCAATAGAGTGGACCAAGCAGGGCCACTCACAGAGAACAGGAGGCAAAGTTGCCACAGGGTAAACATAGATAACAGTGTTACAGATGTGCTTATGTTGCACATGATAAAAATGAATTTTGTTAGAGGGCTTGTTTGCATATTGCAGTTTTGTGCATAATCAGTTTATAAAAGACCAATATCTCAATGACACAAACTATACATTTATGTTAATGGTGAATATGTTTACAAACTGGTCTTTTATATACTGATATTGCACAAAACAGCAATGTGCAAATGAGCCCTCTAACAAAATTCATTTTTATCATGTGCTATAAGTTTCCTCCTCAGTTGTTCCAGATACGTGGCAATTTCGATAAGTCTCGTTTTCTTTGGTTCCCAGGTTACGAAATGCAACTCTTTACATCTCTTCAGTGAGAATCTATGATGAAGGTTTTTACACATGCGCAGCCACCAATTCCTTGGGACAGGATAAGAAAACCTCGACTCTACGTATAGCTGGTAAATGCCGTTCTAGCCACAGTGCCATGTAAGATTTGGATTTATTAGAATTATTACATTTAGGTTTTGCCTTCTGACTGCAGCAAAGCCGGTCATTGTATCGTTTCTGGGGTCGGTGAATGTGTCCGAGGGAGCCGGTGTCATTCTGCCATGTCGGGCTGTAGGAAACCCACCACTGAAGTACACTTGGAGCAAAACTGGTCCTCACTCGCCTCTCTCACTTTCCTCACGGACATACACTGATGGTAAATCGGAGACTGGATGTATTATAAAATCTACCAATCTGCTGACAAAGTTTTTTTTTTTTTTAAGATGAAATTTAGAAAATATCACATTCATTGCATTTGAAGAAGAATCTAACCCAGTATAACTTCCATTCCAATTCTATCACAAACAGGAGATAATGTTAGTCTTTCCCAGGGACATGTATGAGTGGAGTGATCCACTGTGCTATATAAACCACAAGCTAAACAAGCCACTGCCATTTCAACTGAACACAACATATCTCAGTGGGCATTTAAGCAATAATTTGCACTGCTTAGAGGTCTGATGAATAGCATGCTCACATGCAGTCCCTAAACTGGATTCAAATTCCTCAGAATTAATTTGATACCTGTTGAGACGTGGTGTTTTTAGATGACAGTACCTATGGTGTGATGAGTAAAGCTGAGTCATGCTTGAACGAGTCATAACTTTGGGAACGCATCCTGTAGCTTCAGTGCTCACCTTTTCAGCAGCTTCTTTTTTACAGTATACAACTGTTAACAACTTTCTACAAATTATTTCGAGCCTGTGAAGCCATGACGTATTAGAGCCGTTTTCCTGCAAACTTTTTAAATGGTATCATGTATCCTGCAGAATTCTGTCTTTGAAAGCTTTTAACATTCCATTCTCCATAGAGAATGGAACTCTACACATCTACAGTGCCCACCAGTCAGACACAGGCGAGTATTACTGCACCGCTGAAAATAACTTGGGTCAGGATACTAGAAAAGCCTTCCTGACAGTGTTGCCTGGTAAGCAAAATCTATACACTCAAACACTCAGTCTTGCCACTTCATTTTGTAGCTGTGATTGTTCATTTGATCTAATCAAATCAATTTAATCTTATCTAACCTGAAGCTGATCCTGGAGAGGACATGGTTTCTGCAGTGAGTAGCACGTGGAAGTCTGTGTCGTACCCCCATCACATTTGGTCATTGCTGCTGCTAAAATGATTCCAGCTGTTCATCTTTGTATTGAAAGTGTAAACCTCATCACGCAGACTTCTCCACAGTATTATTCTGACCAGCTTTCAGTGGTTCTGTGAACTTCAGCTTCACTCTATGAAGTTTCTACAATGCACAATGACAACTGTTTTAAGTTTGTTTTTCTCAATCTTCTAGGCCCCAGGAATACAGCCCGAAGGAACCAATAATTCTACCGTTTACAGCAATTTAAAGCTTTCTAAAGATAAAGAGAATCCTATTCACCAATTGTCAAACACCACAAGTATGATACGTCCAGCTTCTTCTTGAGTTGTGGTTACATTTTAAAACGGACTCTTAAGCTTGTATTTTAAATGAGTTTTTCTCCTTCCCTCTCACAGCTCTAGATGTTTATGTGAAGGATTCCCCAACACATTCCATCAGCGCTCTCACCCCATACATTGCACATACAGCCATGGCTGATCCTGGTGACACTGACATGAGAGAAATACAGCAAGACAGAAATAGCCCTTACAAACACATAGGCTCTTACTCCAAATTTCAAGAAGCAAATATACAAAACAGACAGCCACATATTACTCTCACGAATCCAGACACACAGCATCTGGATCAGCCCACCTTGGGTTCAAGCCTGAAAGCCCAGCCACAGTCTGCATACACCCAGTCCTCTGAGGCCATTAGTCAACGTCCAGAACAGCACCCAAAGTCAGAACATGTCCATTCTATCCCCAGCTCAACGGCTCATGTCCTTGATGGTCTGAACCAGACCACTAAATTAACAGCTTACAATAAAAATGGTGTCACTACCACAGCTCCTATGGAAGTATACCAGAACTGGAGTCACCCCACTGAAGAACTCAGTGCAACCAAGGTATCACAGTCAAATAATACAGAACTGGTTGAAACGCTCAAGAAAAACACCTCCAAAGCTCCTATGAGGACCACCAACCATAATGCCAGGTAGTCTATTTTGTTGACATTTACACTATTGTTATGCTGAGGATGGTGTCCCACAGGGTTATATATTTAGACCTTGTCTATATCTGACTTCATATTCAAAATATTAAAATGTATTTTTATCTTCTTGCTTTCGTCTTTATGATACAACAGGTTTGGGTTAATGACTTGTTGTAATGGTACTGGCGTGTATTTGTTGACAACCCCCTGATTCGTATATTTTTTAATCTTCAGGGAAAAGAAGAATTCTCAGAGTTGGCTGCCTGCGCTTGAAAAACATGACATCCCCATTGTAGTAGGCGTTGGAGTTTCCTTGGCATTCATTTTTATCACCATGGCTTTCTATTCCTTATTTCGGAAAAATAACCCTGATGCCAAACCCACAGGACGAGCAGGTGAGACAGTGACACAACTCTAAATGTCCCTTGATATTTACACTGATCTAAATATTTCCCTGAATGTAGGGGGAAAAGCAGCCATTCAAATATGATGCAGTCATGAACATTATAATCTTCTTACAGCACTAAGAGGCCTTGGTGGTCCATGCAGGCATGGTGAACGTCTTGCAATTGAACGGACTTATGATAACAAGTGGGTTTCGTTTGCACTACATCTATACAATAAATAGAAGGTTCATGCTTATTTGCTAATTGGAATATGTATTTTCATGTTATTTTCTAACTTTTAAGCTAATGCTTTCTTCAGGGCTTTTGAGGATGACAGTATGGTCGCAGTTATTGAGCAAAGTCCAAACACTTCTGAGACGAGAGCCCATCCCCCAGCATCCAGTCCATCTACTTTGTTGATGGAACCATCTTATGATGATGTCCAAGAAGAAGTGCAGCCCATCCAGGATTTGCCAGTGATAGTGGAGACACATCCTGCGCCCTCAGAGGAGGACCAGGTCAGTGGCATTTAATATACAGTCACCGTAATAATCCTGCATTTCCATTAGTGTTGGTTTTCATATTTGTGCGTCATTTGGTCATAGCAGCTGCCTAACACGCTTCAATTTGTTTTTTGACAAATGCAGCAATAAAAATGAATCAGGGCAACTTTAAAAACACCTTGTTACATTAACTTAGCTTGAAAGTTCTCAAAAAGAAGTTTGACATTTGTTCTGTCAGCATCAGAGTATGCACACGGATCAACCAGAACATTAAAACCACTGATAGGTGAATTGGTTACAGTAGCCCCTGTCGAGGGGTTGGAAATCTTAGGCAGCGGGTGGACAGTCAGTTAGTAAAGGACCAAATTTGTAAAAGGGTAAGGGGGCACTTGGTTGATGCTCTTATCCAGAGCGACTTATAATCATTAGTTACAGGGACAGTCCAGCTGGAGCAACTGAGCGTTACAGGTCTTGCTAAAGGACACAATGGTAGAAAGTGGGGGTTCGAACCTGCAACTTTGTGGTCATTGGGTTCAGAAGCAAGTGGTTTACCCAGTAGGCTGCTATCACCCCAGTCATTTGTTATGAGTAGATTACTGTGGCAGAGAATCACCAAAACAGCAGATCTTATAGGTTGTTTCTGGTATGCATGGGGTATATATATGTACAGTTGCCTGTGTGTTATTAAAATGAATGAAACCTTTCACTGAATACAGTTTTAAGTGATGTACTTTGAGTAGTAAATGGCAGAAAAAGACTATAAATTAAAACCACATGCCTAATATTGTGTAGTTCCCCGAAAAACATCTTTGACCTGTTGAGGCATGGACTCCATAAGACCTCCGAAGGTGTTCTGTCGTATCCCACCACGTGCATGAATGAGCCTTTGGGCACTGAGGACTCTGTGTTCACCAGATGTAGTTCCTTTGAGCACTTAGCTACTAACCACTGCATACAGGGTTCAGCCCACCTGTTGTTTTGGAGATACTCTGACCCAACTGTCACTGCAGCACAATTTGGCCCTTTTAGCTCAGATCCTTGTCGATTGTTTCTCGTTTCAACACATCGACTTCAAGGACTGACTGTGAACCTTGACATGCTAGAGTAACAGGATGTTATTTACTTCACCTGTAAGTGGTTTTAATGATTTGTCTGATCTGTGTGACCACAAACACACACACACACACACAGATGCACCCAAACTATTGTTGTTGTGATAAACAATTTTGCAGCTTGTGTTTGGATGCTCACAGTGATTCTGCCTTAAGTCATTCAGCATTGTTATTTCATTATGTAATCATAGCAGACCATATTCTTGGAACAAGTTCGATCATGTTGCAAATGCATCAAAACCATAACGCCGTAATGTGTGCCTCAGCTAGAGACTTCTTTTGAGGAAAGCAAGGTCACCCCTTCCCCTCAGTCTGACATCCAGCTCCAGTGCATGGAGGATTGGAGGAGCCGAGAGTTCGGACAATGTCAGGATGCCCCGTCCCCTCCTCCACCCAACCCGCCGGCTGCGCAGGATGAGGGCCTCCGCTCTTCACTGACCCTGCAGACCAGCGAGCCCTGCTCCACCCCGGTCCACCACAGCATCAACATCACGCACGGCTCCTCCCCTCTCCTCCTGTCCCACTGTGTGTCAGTGGGCATGACCTCTGTGGCTGTGGACGTTCACTTCTATCCTTCAGCCTCCGCTTCTGGGGGTCCCACTGCCAGCTCGAGCTCTGGGCCGCAGGGGCCTCCCAGCTCCTCAAGGCTCGAGCACGATCATAAGGCTCCTTCTGCTCAGTATGGAAATATGAAATAATAAAAAAACTTTTGCCTGGGCTTTTGATGACCCACCAAAATATTCTTTTTTGGAGGATTCAATTATTGTCATATCAAAACTTTGTATCTCTGTATTTGTCTTTTTTTTTTTTTACATGGTTTACACTGAACATTAAACCTGACAAAACCTGATGTCAATAAAAATGGCCCAAAATAACATTAAGTACATTAAACATTTTTTCTCCTACATTCCTCCTATAAAGTTACCATTGCGGAGATGCAAAGTTTTGTCACAGCAGCAACACTATGTACATACTTTCTGTGGGAAGGATTCTTCTTTTTGATGGCTTCATGGTACCAGTTCCTTTTTCTTTTTTATAAAGGTGCTTTTTGTGATTCTTACATTTCTTATGACACTGATATAAAGATTTCTTTGGAGGAGCAAAAAAAAAAAAAAAAAAAAAAAAAAGGGACATGAAAGGTTTATTCTGAA
>JBBPCX010000040.1:6783671-6803493 GCA_037974365.1 Hydrocynus forskahlii | reverse complement strand
TGTATGTACACAGTATATACATGTAAAATTCTATATTCATATTTTTTTAACATTTGTATAGTGTACTTTGATGTTATACTGTTGTGTTGTATATCTTTTTATTCTGCTGATTATTTTAAAATGCTACTTCTACTGCAAATTTCTCACCTGTGGGACTAATAAAGGGTTTTCCTATCTTAAACTTTTTACAGCGTATTTATAATGATGCTGGTCTAGGCCTGAAGGGGCACAAATTACGGACTGAAGGCGCACAAATTATGGAGGAACCTGAGTAAGCAAAAGTAAAGTGTTGTAATAAGTGTGGAATCAGATCAAACAGCAGTAATTATTTACTTGTAGGTACAGTCCAAGACAGCTGTGGCCTAGTTTTCCAGAGCATTCAGCAAAAATGTACCTTACTTTCAGTAATTTTGCACACAGTCACCCTAAACCTGCATTTATCTCATCATCTTCCTCACAGCACAATGCTGCTGTCGGCTGAACCACGGTGGAACCCAGAGAGGCCTGCTAGGTATGTGCAATCTTTTTGAAATGAAAAACACGTGTGTGTTTGGTTTCTCTGTTCTTGTTCATTTTTTTGCATTTATTTGCTTTCTCTGAGACACTGTTGCAGAAATTTGGTCCATAAACACAAGTACGGTACATTAAACATCTAAATTGTTTGAAAAAGAGTCAGTTTGGTTAATTTGCCTTAGAGAAAATAAACAGTATTGGATGGGTGGCGAAAATGAAGCTGTTTTTATTCTTTTCTATTGTTTTCTTAATTTTTGCTGCTCTTAACTTTGTACGGTCCACTTTCTGCCATGACAAAGCAAATTTCCCACTTGTGGGACTAATAAAGGTTTATCTTACCTATCTCTTATCCATTAAAACAACCCAGGCCTACATTTTACGAAATTTAAATAAATGTTAGTGGTAATAGTCACACTACCATACAACCATACATTCTAGTGCTAAAAAGTAAATAGAAACAGGTCAGCATGCACTGATCTGGAAATCCCATTTGGTGCAGGATTTTGAGACAATCCAGTGCCAGATATATTTATACGAACAGCACTACAATCTAGTATAGGCTTTCATTTAGCTTGTGTTAAAAAAATGTTTTTGTTAACTGGTCTTGTTGCTGAATACCTGAGGGCAACAATCACAATTAGCACCTAAAAAACTATATACCCATCAGAAAAAGAGTGAGTGGGTGAAAAGAAGGAATAAGGGAATTCTCACTTACGGATAGTGCAGTTTCTTCCGTGATATCCTGTTCTAGTGCAGTCACATTCGTATCTATCCAGCCCATATCTCACACAAACACCCCAGTGCTGGCAAGGGTAGTAGCAACAAGGATTCACTGGAAACAAGAATGTTTTATACGAGTCAGGAATCAGCATGAACCAAAAAAGCAGCTGCATTCAAATGCATCACATTTCACATCAAAATGAGGCAACATAAAAAAATGTATGCATCAAGTACTCAGTGCATAAACCCTTAAATTGCGTTCCTAACACTGTCAACTGAGTTTCACATCATGTAATTTGTAGTATAAGGGATGAAGAACCAGGCCTGAGACTGGGAAAACCTGATGCATGACATTCAGGCCTGCCTTTCATGACTTCCTTTTTCTGCTGTAATGATTGACATTGCCTCAAAATAGCACAACTTCTGAATGAAATGTGGTTGCATGCACTACATGTGAGATAACCAGTCCCACCAACGCTTCTTCTAAACAGTTCCTGCTACACAGTTCTAGGGCACCCACCCTCACTGGAACACAGAGGGGCATAGAACAGTGTTTCTCAACCCCAGTCCAAGAGGTGCCACTGCTCGGCACATTTTTGGTTTTTATCCCCAACACACCAGATCCAACAAACCAACTGATTAACCAGACTTTCCTAGACTGAAGTGAACATGTAAGAGCAGGGAAAATCAAATGTGCAAGGCAGGGGGAGGTCTCCGGGACTAAGGATGGGAACAACTGGCACAGAGAACATGGTGCGAAGCTGCAGGAAATGTGATGTACAGATCACTCTATGACCAGCAAGTATTAGCATTTCTATTTATTAGAATGATAAAAAACCCATCTGTGCCTTGAGCCACACTCTGAATCTGACAAATTTGTTCACGAAGCAGGGAAAAGATGACAAGGTCCTAATTCTCTTCAAGATTTGTTGCATTACGCACCGCACGAACCTAATTTAATTACACTGCATATTTCCATTCAACCACATGGAGAAGTCAGCACTTACAGTATTCATTCTGAATGTAGGGGAAAAATGCAAACTTGAGAACTGCCCTGGACTAAATGTATGAAAACAGAAATATACAGAAAGAGGTCTAGAAAATAGCATAGAACCCCCTGTTCACTTCATTTACGAACGCTTGCACAGAACTTTAAATCAAATAATTTTATGGCTCCCACATAAACTTATCTGACTGATAGTGCCAAAGTCAACTGAAGCTTTAATGCAAGAGAGGGTTTAGCTCAAAAGTGGTGAGGCAGCTTAAGATGACAGGGGACAGAGATACAGCGTAAGGGAGAGACATCCAACTCAAGCCTAGACACGCTCTTCACTTCTCACACATACCTTTCGGAGCAGATCTACTCAATACTGTGTGTCCTGGTGCATCTGGGAAACCAGAAACGGCTCTAAACATTGTCATTAAGTCTTTGCACAGAGAAAACAGCTAACAAAGAGGTGCATTCCAGTCTTTATCTACTTACCATTTTGTGCTGGTACTGCGTTTTCCACTTCGGCAAGGCATTGGGTCCATTCCTGCACCAGGGAGCATGCCCAGATGAGCAGAACACTGTTGACTGCAGAGGACAAAAGTGTTATGCAAAGCCTGGAGGAACAGTGGAAAAATATAAAATGCAGTTCAAATACTGTTGCAAAGTGCTTACCCTTCATTACAAGATGAGATGAACTGTAGAAAAGGAAGCAGGAGGGTCAGGAGGAATCACTCACAGTTGCTGAAAGAGTAGTGCATTGCAAGGAACCTTTCACGTGAATGAGTTCAGCTAAGCTCCTCGTGTCTTTACGGGAAGGTGGGTGACGTTATGCTGGACGTGGAGCTCCCAGCCAGCCAGCCTCAAGGAGAAAACGTCTGTCAAGTGAAGGGCTTTCTTCTACAGCGGATATGAATATCCCCCAGCCCCCCTCCCCTTCACCGCAGGCACCAGTTCACTCCTACTCAGGTCCAACTACACTATTTGGACAAAAATATTGGGACGCCTGACCATTACACCAGCAGGGACCTTAAAGACATTGCATTCAAATGCATAGACTTTAAATCTGGAGCTGGTCCCCCTTTGCAGCTATAACGGCTTCCACTCTTCGTGGAAGGCTTTCCACAAGATTTTGGAGTTTCTGTGGAAAGTTGTGCTCATTCATTCTGTAGAGCATTTATGAGGTCACCTTTTATAAATGTCTTAGAATGCTGAAGCATTAATAGGCATAGCTCAAACCCTGAAAAACAGGTGTGTCCGAATACTTTTGTCCATATCGTGTACTAAACGTCTGTGTGGTTTCAAGGCCGGTTTGGAGAACCGAAGCGCCCCCTGCTGGAGGAGTTCTACAAAGGCAGAAACAAAAACGAGACGAGACGAGTCTAGCTCTGCACGGTTTTTGTCATGGAACTGTATACGACACAAGATACACTATATGGACAAAAGCATCGGGGCGCACCTGTTTTTCAGGTGTTTTTCACACATGTTTTTCGCGCCTTACCTCCAGTAAGGCAGTCTTAAAGCTTCAGCATAGTAAGACATTTAGATGCTCTAAAATAAATATTGTGTCTTTTCTTCTCTCTCATTTGTTTGTGGATTTTCCACGTTCAGTTAAAAGAAGAAAAAAACTAGGGGACAGGCGGGCAAATGTTGATTATTAATAATAACAATAATATTATTATTATGATTATGATGATGATGATTATTATTATTATTGCTGTTATTGTTACTGTTGTTGTTGTTGATAGTGTTATTACTATTATTTTATTTATGTATTTTTTTCAGTTATATACCAGTTATTTTCAACTAGGCCCCTTACTTCCCGTTAAGGGCAATCTTAAAGCTTCAGCATAGCAAGACATTTTGGACAACGCCATGCTTCCAACTTTGTAGCCACAGTTTGGTGAAGAGCCTTTTCTATTCCAGCATGACTGTGCCGCAGTGCTCAAGCTCCATAAAGACATGGTTGGATGAGTTCAGTGTGGAAGAACTTGACTGGCCCTACAGAGCCCTGACCTCAACCCCATCCAGCACCTTTGGGATGAACTGAAATGGAGATTGTGAGCCAGACCTTCTCATGAAAGGTAAAGCATAAGTCAGTAATATGCCTGTTCCTAACAGCACATTTTACAATTATTATTATTATTATTATTATTATTATTATTATTATTATTATTATTATCAAAATCCTAATAATCATCATCATTGTGCATGTGTTGTGTATTTTGCATTCTCACAAACAATTAAATGAGAGATTACCGGGTCAGCATAAGCCAGTTATAAACCTGTTTCTAAAATAAGCCTCTAAAAGCACATTTTAGGACATTCCAAAGTCATAAGAGACTGTACTTAAATAAGTAACATATCATCCATGTACTGTGTATTGTGCATCCTCACAAATCATTAAATAAGCCTGAAAATATTCAGATCCAGCCTGAGCCCTAATACAAACACTGTCCTGTGTTTTTTCACCTATTATTGGGTCGTTGTTGTGTGTCATTGAATGTGTTTCAGGCATTTTTAAATTATTTAATCAGTACCTATTGTTATTAATGCCAGGTAGTGCCAGTGCCGGTGTGTGAGGACGACATTTCCACCTGCTGCTTGTCTCTGAGGACACATTTCATTTGAACACGGTCACTCAGTGACTCAGAGACTGGACACTCGTAGACTGGGTTAGACACTCAGCATCTTCTGGGTTAGAGTTTAAGAAAGTTCAAAAGTTTTTATTGTCACATGCCGTCCTACTTAGTACAACATACAGTGAAAAGCTTTTCTGGCAAGGTTCTTATAGACCTTTTAGTTTTTTCTTCCTCAGGTTAGATCATTTGTCAGAGGTCAGTGGTCTTCACACGCTTTTAAGGCACACAAAGGTTTTGGATACTCTCTTGTGGTTGATTGGTGAAATTTCCGCTCCCTCGGACGGCCTCGGTCCATTTTGACGGACAGCTGGAATTGACACTCTCGTGGCATCCTTACCAGAGCGCTTGAAGTCATTACTAATTGCAGGGAACAGGGAGGGTTTTTGGTTTGGATGATGCAGGATAATTATTTTCAAGGGTTCCAGGTTAAGAGCATGAGTTAATCGATTGCAGTTCAGCCGTAATTAGGACCTGCTGGTGTGTCTGTGCAGTTTTCTCATTGTTTGGGGTCTATAAAACAGGGCAGGCTTAAAATGAGGCCAGAGAGCACCCAGCTGCTGCCGTGGCCATTACCCTCAGAAATGGTGAGTTAAAACTCGACACCTGTTTGTCTTGTTATTTCAGAAACAGCTCAAACGTAAATTCAGTTGTATTCTAGTCTATCATTGGATTGTAGAGTAACATATTTAACAGACCCAGATGATCAGTGATAGAATGAGGTTTTTATTTTTAAATAAAATGTATTTTTTCATCTTTTATGTGTAGTCCATATCGAATGGAACAGACAAGGGTTTGAAATGTGAATCATCACCAAACGTGGAGACTCACATTTGCGCCCGATGCACACAGGAAATTCACGAGAGATACTTCTTGAAGGTGCTTATGAACTTCTTTGCAATAGTGACTTCGTTGTAATGATGTAACAATGGATTTTATTAAATATTATTAGAAATAATTGTTATATAAATTCGGTATTTCAATGACCATTTCTTATATATTCATTGTAATCTGCAGATTTACATTGAAGTATAAGTATTAAATTATAATGTGATATAAATTATAAATGCTGATGATGATAATGATGATGATGATGATAACAGTAGTAGTAGTAGTAGTAGTAGTAGTTATTGCTGTTGTTGTATGATAGAAAATGTTTATTATCTAACCAATTATACTATATATATATATATATATATATATATATATATATACATATACATATATATATATATTTATAAACCAGTTTTCCAGAATTCTGATAGTTCACTTGCATTTTTGTCAATGATTAGTCATTTGAAATACAAGACATATGATGGCTGTTTTTCTTTTTTTCTTCTTTTCAGATGGATGATTTAACTTGGCACACCAGATGTCTGAAGTGCTCCGTGTGCAGAATACCTCTACATCAACACACCAGCTGCTACGTCAAGAATCAGGAGATTTTCTGTAAGATGGATTATAACAGGTGGGCTTAGTTTGGGTTTCTGATATGAGGACTTCAAAAAATCTTCTTTTTTTTTTTGAGTAGAACTTGCAAAATGCTTTATCTTCTATTTAGGACTGAGCTTCTTTATGTTTCACCTGATATGATTGATCAGAATCAGAAAACTGGAAGAAAATGCTTATGACTGCACAGTCTCACAGAGACACAGACAAGAACAATATATGTATTAAGTCAAAAATAAAAGTAAAAAAGTCAAAAATAAAAGTGCTGGGGTCAGTAAGATAGGCGGATTTAAATACTATAGATAAATAAATTACTGCTAAGTAATTTATTAGTTAACACCAATATGACTACGATCAAGGACGATTCTTATAGCCCTCTTTTTTATTAAGCTTTAGAACAAGAGTGGTAAATTGTTGTCATACAGCCAAAAAACAACTTATGTGGAAGTTCACCCTGCTTTGTATTGATGCTTCAGGTGTAAGACGTCATGCTGAGCTTTGTTTGATGTTCCACGTAGAACCAAAGTTATTCTGAAAACGTGCAATAGTAATACGTGCAATAGTAATAACCGCTACTGGGGTTTTAAAAATGGTGTCACACGCAAATGCCCAAATTTCTTTTATTTTAGGTCTTAGAAACAAACAGAAAAAACAGTAAATCTTTGAACCCAGGAGAACTTTCAGGATAGTTTAGGCCCACAAGTGGGTGGGGAATACCTGCAGAGGGAGGGGGTCCGGAGAGCATCCGAGTGGCGGCGCGCCGAGAGAACGAGCAGCAAACAGCGAGCGTGCAGGAGAACAAACATCAGTTCTAGACTGTTTTACACCATTTTTATTTATAGAAGTCAGATTTTACAGTGATAAGGGTTTAGTCATCTATGAGATCAAAGAGGCTGTTTCTGTGTGATCAGATTAATCAGTTACACTCAGTGTAGTTCCATATGTCTTTCAGCGCCTTTGGTATAAAGTGTGCTTGGTGTGGTCATCACATCAGCGCTACCGACTGGATCCGCAGGGCCAAGGACTACACATATCACCTGGCCTGCTTCTCCTGCTTCTCCTGCAAAAGACAGCTGTCGACCGGAGAGGAGTTCGGCTTGGTGGACAGCAGGGTCATGTGCCGCATGCACTACGACATCGTGGTGGAAAATATCACAGCAGGGCACGGTCAGTGAACATTCAGAACATTTGGGGTTACAGCGGATAATCTGCAGTTGTCTGTTTGTTTTGTTTGTTTGTTTTTTTAAATATCACAACACCATAAATTTGACATTTTCTTGTTCATATTACGTGAAGAAAACGCACTTGCATGAATTACATTTGAGTATATACAGGGGTAACGCTGGTATTTTACATTCTAGCACTGCGGGAGACGGCAGTTCAGTATAAACTGTACAGTACGAATACAGGTTTACTTGAACATTTTTTAAGGATAATGCATTAAGCTGCGTTTAAAATGAAATTAAAGTGTTTTGGAAGCATATTTGGGGAAATATTTTGAGTTTACACTATAAAAATGGGCGTTTTTAGGCATTTTTTACCACATCACAAATACGTGTTTTTTCACAATCCACGGGTGATCTTGGAACGTAAATATTTATGTATGTAGGAAAACTGTGAATTTATATACAGGTACACACTGCAGTGTCCTCCTGACATTGACAAAAACAGTCAAAACTGCACATTGCACATGTATAGAACTATCACTAATATCTACATGTGTGACATCATTTAAAAAATGATCACTGAAACCATGCTCATTTATTTTTGAGTAAGGTAGCTGTCCTCACACTTTTGATGCACAGTGTAATACACTGTTCCTCATTATCATGTTACTCTAGAGCAGCATACTTCAGTTAAACAGTATATCTTTTAAATTACTTTCGCTACATTTTTAAAACTTATTTTAATATATCTTGAATCTTACCTTTATTCTACATTGATTTTACTTTTCTTTTTCAGTCTTTTTTTGCTTTTTTTGATCTCCCTGGAGAACATTGATTGACATGGTTGATAATGTGCGATATGTATGATAATGTTATAAAAGAAACTCGCCTTGCCTTGCATCACTTGCTTTAGTGTAATGTATTAGTTATTAATGTAATGTATCAGTAATTAGAGTATTAATAACAGACTCAAATGAAAAGGGACTTTTTTCTCCTGGTATAGGGTTTGGTCTGGAAGGAGCCATGCCTTCAAACTGTCTCTCATTGCCTTCCAAAAGAACACGTACCTCCTTCTCCTCAGAGCAGCTACAGGTACCCTGCCTGTTCCACACTGAGGAACAGCTGACTGTGCTTTGCAGAAGTTTAGAACCAGTAGCTAGTGTGGATTTTGTTCTGACAGTCCGATTTTCTGATGAAATGAAATGCAGGTTTTGCAGACACAGTTCACTCAGGAGAGCAACCCTGATGTCCAGACTCTGCAGAGGCTGGCAGAAATGACGGGGTTGAGCCGAAGAGTAATACAGGTAAAGCAACACCAAGCCATGCTAAATAAGCTGACAATGACAAAAACAAAACTGACTTTTTTTTAAACTTTTATTAACCCACGAGTAAATCTAAGTTGACTTGACAACAGAGAGACAGTTATGATAAAACCTCAGTGTATTGGATGTGAATAGAAGGGCATATTGCTACACTTTCATAGGTGTGGTTTCAAAACAGCCGTGCAAGACACAGGAGGCACCCTGGAGTGACTCTGGATGAGCCACACCGCTCTCCTTTCAGCAAACCTGAGACAGTGCAGCTTGGAGTCATGCAAGTCTGCAGTGAGTGTCAGAGTCCTGAAGTTCAGCCACTTTTTTAATGCATTATTTTTATCGCACGTCATTTAAAAGCACTGGGCGACCTTTACATTGTGCGAATATTTCATAGAAATTGTCCAAAATTAAACATTTACACAGTCAAATCTTGTCACAATAGCAGACATTGAGATTGTTTTTTCCTCCAACAGGAAAGTTCTGTTTCAGAGTGCAAACTTTGGTACAACAGCAGTGATTTCAAGGACAGAACGATTTTTTTTTCTCTTTCACAGATGAGTCATACCCTTTAACAGCCACCCAGGGCCTTGCAATGATGGTACCTCATTCACCTTTCAGTTACGCGCAGTACAGCTTACATGTTGGACCAACACAGATGGAGTAAAAGGATCTTATTAGATCTAATGAGGCGTGTACATAAACAAGGCCTGGAATGATCATAAAGCCAAAGAAAATAAAGTACTAATCTGAATAAAGAAGGTACTATTACACATCTGAACAAGTCTATGGGATAAAATGATTTATGTACGAATTGTGCAAATCAGTTTGACTTTGTTATACATAAACAATAAACAGTAAACAACCACTTTGTCTGGCTACATTTCTGGCAATGGTTATGTGGCATAATATTTGCATGCATGCAAAAGGCTATTTAAGAGTCTTTACTGTTGGAGATGCTTTTACTAAACTGCTCAGTCTGTCACAGATCATTTCCAGAGCAATACTCTTTGGTATGGAATGACTGAACTTCAGGTTAAAGGTCTTCAGTTTCAGCTTTGTGTGTTTAATAGATAGCGCAGTTCATCCAATGGGTGATCTAGCAATGACCATTATACAATTCATCCACTGGGCAATTTAACGATGACCATAACAGGTACAGAACTCAGCATGTATTATTGATCACTCATCGATGTGTCCATTCTTGAGGCCATTTCAGGGAATATTCCCAAAGTGTTTTTATTGATCAGCCCACACTTAGGCCTGCTGAGAAATTGCAGCTTTGTAAAAAGGCAAGGCAATACAAAAATGAGCAGAAAATGATCGAAAAACGACCACACACTCCCACTCGTTTATGGGTCATTTGTCAACTCTGCCTCTGCTTTGTATTACCAAGACAAAGTGATACAAAGTGCTCAAATCTGCACCTTCTCATGACTCTGTTGACTCTATTATGAACAGAATCACTAAGAATGTGAAATATAAAGGCATCACATGCTCTACAAAGACTTCATGAGAAGATAGTTTGTCATTTTTCAGACTCTTGCATGATCTCAGATCTCAAGTTAGTCCTACCTTCACGAAGCACATCATTTAGTTCTCTGGCAAGGTGGTGAAAAAAGAGCTGTGGTGAAAAAATGAGCAGTCGATGCATTTTGATGTCCATTGGGATGCGTGAACCTTCTTCACTGTGATGTTGATCTATTTCTACATCAAAAATGCCATCACAATACGAAAGACGTTTTTGTGGTTTTAATGTTATAGGTGTGTTTGTGTGTGTGTGTGTGTGTGTGTGTGTGTGTCTTTTGGGGGGGGCTGGTTCATATCACTAGCACCTCAAAGTGGGTGTACCAGGTTTAAGATAATGTACTTTCCTCTTTCCATTTGGTTCTGGTGCTGCCTTGGATCAAATTAAGTGAAGTTGAGGAGTTGACTGAACTGATACTGATTCGCATCGATAGTGGGACCCAACAATGGGGAGTCAAAACCCGAAGTGGTGCCTCAAGTTGTGAAGTGTAGTTAACTTGCTGTTTTGACAGGAAGAACTTTCGACACCAAGGAAACTTAAGTTTATGATGTTTGAATAGGTTGTTGATGGACTGACTGGTGTACAGGCAAACGAGTGTCTCGTGAGGAATCAAGTCCAAGGTTTAGGAATCGACCCTTGAATCCCAAGTGAGTCCGAGAATTAATTTTTTTTGGTATGCGCCCTAAGCCTTAAGGAATCCTTGGAAACACAAAAGCAGGTGCTCACACAAGTCTCTGTCTGGGTTTTGCATAAGAAGAAGGACAGAATGTTTTTGTTGCTGATTTCAAGCAGCTTGATGAAGAGTGATGGGAGTTTTATTTCCACAGAATTATGGAAATTGTAATTCATTGCATCTTTGTTGTGGCAAAAAATACATTTCACTGACACGAGCAGTAGCCTGCAAAACTGTGGCCCTCATTTGTACACAGTAGTTTACATGCCCATACTTCACCAGTCATACTCTCATATGAGTCTTATTACTCATATAAATCAGAATATAAGTCTTTTGAACAATTACGAATAAGTAAAAGCGGTGGCATCTAACAGCAGACTTCTAAAAGAGACCCCAAACGGGCTGCCTCAGATATCAAATGAGATGTTCCAAAGCAAGAGTCAGCAGAAGAGATTGCCTTAAAAGAAATGCCAGCTACATTAGAGTAGCTGAATTCACAAATTAGGCTTGGTGTACTTGTATAAGTCACACATTGTAACACAAAACGATGTTCAATTAATTCTTATGCCTCATGTTTTGTTCAAGTTTAGCAAAATCTCTTATGGCGGTGATGAGTTTAGTCTGGGGATGAAGCTCGGTGGTAGAGTGCATGATTTGCATGTATGAGGTCCTGGGCTCGATTCCCAGTCTCTCCATTTTTGGGGGCAGTTGGTGGCCCAGTGGTTAGGGAGTTGCCCTTGAGACGGGGGACAGCCCTTGAATCCCAGGACAGCTAGTGGCACCACTGAGGTACCCTGAAGTAAGGTACCGTCCCCACACTCTGCTCCCCGGGTGCTGTGTTCCTGGCTGCTCGCTGCTTCACTTGGTGAATGGGTTAAATGCAGATAAAGAATTTCACATTGTTCACACTGTGTGCTGTTGTGTGTTCACGTATGACCAATACACACTTTATGTGTCAGGTGAATACTGTTTTTTTGTTTGACTACTTATATAGTGTTTGCAAGAAACATAACATGCGTGCAAAATTTGAGCAGGACATTGAAAATATGTTAATTTTTATCCAGTTTATCCACTTGTTCCTTTTAAATTATGAAAAGCCATTTAATATGAAGCAAAAACACACCACAGCACACAGTGTGAACAATGTGTAATTCTTTATCTGCATTTAACTCATTCACCAAGTGAAGCAGTGGGCTGCCACCAATAGGAGGGCTGTCCGGGGATCAGTATGTGGGAACGGGACCTTGCTCAAGTGTACCTCAATGGTGCCACCAGGAGTCCTGGGATTCAAACCCACAGCCTTCCAATCGCAGCAGTAATTCCCTAACCACTAGGCCATCAAGAGACATTTGATGTTGAGTGGGGTCAAATTCAGCCCAAACATAATAGGAGGGTTTAAGGGACCGTGGCAGTGGATTTTTTACTGCCATGCCCTTGTGCCCCCCGGACACCCCACCCCCCACCCTCCACCCCAAGCTGAGTACTGTCTATGATTCTTTCACACTGTCCGGTACTTTTGTCTGTATGAATATTCTCCCACCTGTAGGTGAGTGGCAGACATGTTTGTCTCTTCCTGCAGTGCCACAGAGGAACACCAGGGACAATAGAGGCTAGAATTAAGAATTTCGACCTGATATGAGTAGGTCAGGTGATCAGCCCAATTCCGAGACTGGGCCAGTTTCTCAGGGGTTTTGCCTTTCTGCTCTTTCTGGCTGTCCATTGTTTATACTTCCTCCTGGCTACTGTGGCCTGTGAGGGCCTGTCCCAGTGTGCAGCAAAGTTCTCTGGTTTCAGGCTAATGTTGCCTCTCTTATTGCTGTCAGTGTGTGTGTGTGTGTGTGTGTGTGTGTGTGTGTGTGTGTGTGTGTGGGACTGGACCAGTTCACCTCAAACTTTGTCGAAACTCCCCACATGTTAAACAGGTTGTGCAGGACTGGGAAAACTGGTTAATTATAGTACATGCAAAACTGACCACACATATTTACTGTTTGTAGTTTGTGACATGAGCCGATGAGCCCCTGATCTTGGAAAATCTGAAGGTTCTTTTGTCGTCCCTGAACTAATGCTGTGGGGTCAGAATTGTATATGGAATTTATTTACCTTTAGCCTATTCTCTTATAGATAGATAAATAAATATAGATAGATATATAGACAGACAGACAGACAGACACATACACAGATAGATAGATAGATAAATAGAAAGCATCAGCATAAAAACTTATTACAATCTACATTTTGAAATATACACTATAGATAGATATAAGGGATTAGGTTGAAAACCTATTACAATATATTTGATCTATAGTTTTAAAATATACAATATATACAGTATATTTCATCTTCATGGGGTTAATCTGTACTACCATGGTCAATACATAATATAACTCCCACGTTCAAAAAAGCTCAAAATATTCTCAATATTTGACGTTTTGAGGGACTTTCTTATCGCACGGATAGTGTGAACAGGCTGTAAGGAGTGGTTTTGGCTGACGCTCTCATTTGTCTATGAGGGTACTGTTTCTGGTTACTGGCCACTGGTTTAATGCGCCTCAGGGCACTGAGGAGGTGTAAATGTTTTGTAAAACTCACCTGGTGTTTTGGTGTTTCTGAGTCTGTTCCAGGAACCGCGCTAAAGCAATTGACAAAACCTACAAATAGCGTGCGAGCTGTGGAATGATCTGGTTGGCTGGTCATGGACAGCCATAACCAATCAAAGTTCAGGAGCAGCCCCTGTACCAACACCCTGCCCCACCAGAGTGGATAAAAAACACCTGCGTTTAGAGCATCGGAGCCAAACCCAGACTGTGACCACTTGGAAAGCATCAGAGTGAGTACTTCATATAAACAATTTATTTCTCAAATTAATTAGATTTCTGTGCTGACAGGGATATACAACAATTTTACACTGATTATATAAAATGACTAATCAGATATCTTTATTAGAGTTGTCGCTGTCTACTGGACAATATTATAGTCAAATAAACTACCAAAAATAGTCTAATAAATCAGCTATATTTTTATTAATAATCAAACGGTCTACCAAATATTTCAGCAATTAAACAAGCAATCAATTATTAAATCAGTTACGTTTATTAGAGCTGTCACTGTGCGACTATTAATCAAAAAATGTACTAAATATTTAATTTGATTTCGGTGCTGATTGGAATACACATCATTTGAATGAACTAATAAATCAGCTATATTTGTAGAGCTGTCATTGTGTGACAATTTTTAATAACCAAATAAGCAAATATCTTGACAATTAAACAAGCAATCATCACACCTGTTTAATTATTACTTGTTTAAAATGTAGGACAAGCTATAAAAATGTAAAGCCCTTTGAGCATACCAAAATATCTTAAAACACACAATATCATCATGTAAACTAGCAAATAATCATTGCAAATCATGAAATAATCAAGCTTCCTTTAGTAATTGAATTGGCCTGGAGCAGTTCTGGCACAGTCTAATGTATAGTAAATGACTGTTTGATTTTAGGAAAGAGAGGAGTGCTTACAATTTAAAGGTTTCACGAACTACATTGCATCCACTTTGTCCCACAGTCAGCCCACATATACTGCAGACATCATGACCTCCAGCCTGTCTGTGCGTGGATCCTCAGTGGGCCGCCAGCCTTCCTTCTCCAGCCTCTCTCTGCGGGACGGTGGCGGGCGGTGCCGCTCTAAAGCCCCGGTGTCCCTCTCGTCAGCCAGCACCCTGTCTCTGTCTCGCTCCGTCTCTATGGGCAACGGCCTCAACATCCTGAGCAACCTCTCTCTGAATGGCCTGGCTGCGGGCGCCAGCGAGAAGGAGACCATGCAGGGTCTGAACGATCGACTGGCCAGCTATCTTAACAAGGTGCGCTCGCTGGAGAAGTCCAATGCTGACCTGGAGCTGAAGATCAAGCAGCTGATGCTGGAGAGAGCGCCTAAAGGTCACAATATTGAGGGCATGATGGCTCAGGCTCATGCAATTGGGCAGGAGGTTCGTACAGATAAAATAACAAACACTAGTGGGAAATGTGCATTGTTGCAGCAGCAAGCTGGAGAGTACTAGAGAAGAAAGTAGAAGCAGCATAACCAATAGAATAGAGGACATACACAACACAACAGTATAATGTAAAAAGTACACTATATAAATAATACAAAAATGTGTGTGTGTGTGTGTGTGTGTGTGTGTGTGTATTATGTATATTGTGTATGTATCTATATGTATTTTTCAAAACTATGCTGGTCAGAAATAAGTTATAACTGATTAATCCAAGAGAAAACTTCCTCACTCTTAACAGCAATATTAATTTTATAATAGCCACAGAATATAGTAGTTACTGATGCATTATGTAGACGTGTGTATCTTTAACTGGGCATGTGCATGTCTTTTAAGGATGTTTGTTAGTTTTAATGCAAAATGTGTTAAAACAGATGAGACAAATAGCATCTCAAAAAGGATTAACACCATTTTTGAGAGTGTAAGGAGTTTTAAGACAAAAAATTGAAATGATAAGCTCAGGTTTCAAGGGGTTAATTGCATCACCATGCAGAAAGGAACCACACTAATGTTCCCTCTGGGCTGTTCAGGTGAGGAAAAAGACCCTGGAGAACGCTCGCATTATGCTGGAAATCGACAATGCAAAGTTAGCTGCAGATGACTTCAGGATCAAGTGAGTGGCCCATCACTGATCTTAAAAAGAAAAGAAATATTCCAAGACAAGTCTATGACCTTATTGTTTTGTGTGTATCCTGTCACGCTTGTGTTTGTGTAGGTGGGAGTCGGAGGCTGCTCTGTGTCAGTCGGTGGAGAGAGACTGTGTTGCCCTACGAAGAGCGAAATCAGACCATGACCAGATCATTACAACTCTCAGAGGAGACCTGGACAGTCTGAAAGAGGAGCTATATTTCCTGAAGAAGAACCATGATGAGGTGATGCTAAATGTGTCAGTGCTGTTCTGAAAATGAGCATAACCCAAAAACTAGCCACAGTAACACACTTTCAAACCAGAAAGTGTTGAATGGAGCAATGAAGCTTTTGGCTGTTTCAGTGAATGGTTCTTTCACAAAAACACTTTTGTGTATGAGATGTGTGGTTGTTAAGGTTTAAAAAAACAAAAACCATTTATTAGCAGCGGCGTAGATGTTCAAATGTTCAATATTATGCCAAGGCGAGTGTCCCACCAGTGTTTGAAAGGAATACACTACGTGGACAACCAGTCTTATCAGTAAAGCAATGACAGCTGTGGAGCTGTTGATTTCTCACTGTAAATGGAAACACCCAGTCCGTCTTTTCCCTTTTACTACTCGCACTCACACACACAGGCACACACAAAGTCAGTACCTAAAGGATGGGTGTGTTTGGACAGGCAGGTGTGGCGACCTAATTATACACACATGACATCACATGAAAGCACTTCACACAGAGCATTACTGAGCTACATCATATATTAAGGATGCGCCTAAGGACAGGATAAGATAAGATACTCCTGAGTGTGGACACACACTTTTATCAGCCAGCTTGACAGACAACCAGCTGTAAATGTCAATGTTCTTTACATTAACCTGGCACTGAAGAGAGAAGGCCCATAAAACACTATTTAGGATGAGCAATATCATTGCTAATGTTCGGAAACTAAAACATACAGTGCCTTTCTGTATGTAACAAAGACTAGTATCTGGATACCTAGATATCTATGCATTATCTATATTCTATATTCTACTCCCTACATAAAGATTTTAGCACTTAGAACTCTCCTCTGGTTCTCACACTGTCCTGAAACTTGAGTGTTTCATGTAATGCTATGGGCGTGTTCTGTTTCACCAGAAACTTTTTGAAGGTCTGTTCAACCAGTTTGTTCATAGTGGTCTGTACAGTTATATTTAATTGTGCAGGGAAAGTTTAATATGTACTAAATGTGTGTATATCCGGTTTTGGGAGGAAGAGACTATGTTTTTCTTTTTCTAAGAGAAAAGGTAGATTTTTCGGTACAATAACAAATTTCATTTGTTATTGTTCATGTGTCATTTTCATAGCTATCCAAATATATTTTCTGTTGTGCTTTGCTTAGAATTACAGTTATAGAAAATATGCAAAGACTGGAAGTATATGCCATAAAAAGGATACATTTTGTAGAGATTCACCAGTTGGGCTGGTGGGTGGGGAGTATTTATTAGATTTTCTTTTTTCCATAACAGCCAAATTGGCCTCTGTTCTAGTTTGTTTCCCCTGGCTGTGGGTTAATTTAAGCCTCATCCTGTACAAGCTGAAATTATTTACAGATATGGTTTAGCTTTAAAATACATGGCATTCTTGAGGGAGGCTTGGTTCCCTATTTTCATACATATCTCTTTATATACCTATATCTTCAAAAGACACAGAGCTAAAACATGCATGTATATAATTAAGCTTCTGTCTAGACCAGCTGACACAGGAACAGTTTCTTTCCCCTTGCCATCAATCCTCCTAAACAGCTGATCTGTCACACTGCTTCCCACCTAGAGTACTGCAATTGCACTTTATGTACACTTTGTGGTATACATACTGTATTTCTTTGTATTTTCTGTACATAAGATCTAGATAGTATACCATACTGTATTGTTACATATAGTGTGTGTGTATATATATATATATATGTATATATATATATATATATACATATATACACATACACACACACACACACACTTATATATATAAATATAAATAGAAATCTATATTGCATATTCATATTGTAGATTGTATATTATATTGTTCAGTATATTGTGTACCTTTACATACTACTGTTTTTTATACACTGTTGGGGTTGAGAGACACCGTCGACTGGAATCAAATTACTTGTGTGCGCTCGCTCACATACTTGGTGAGTAAATATGATTCTGATTCCGATTCTGATTCTGAGCTTGTGTCTCTCTCTGTAGGAGATGAAGTCACTGAAGGTCCGTTTGGCCAATGAGCAGGTGAACGTGGAGGTAGATGCAGCCCAGGGGCCCGACCTGGGAGCTGTCATGGCTGAACTGAGGGCCCAGTATGAAGGCATTGCCCGCAAAAACAAGGAGGACGCTGAGATGTGGTACTTGAAGAAGGTCAGTAAATGTGAAAGAACACTCTAGACTGTTCTTTCATGGTTGGCTTCTATTTTGTAGAAGTCAATGGGCACTTGCTGGGCTGGGGTACTCCTTTAAAAAGGCAGTGCATTACATTATAGCTGTTAATAAACATCTGTTTGTGTGTGATGTCAGCTGGAATCAGTGCAGTCGGAGGTTAAGGAGAGTAACGAGGCTCTGAGATGTGCTCAGAGCGAGCTCAGCGAGAGACGTCGCTTCCTGCAGAGTCTTGAGGTTGAGCTGGACAGTATCCGCAAGCAGGTAAACCGAATAACATTTTATCTTTACTTAAGAATCAGAATCAGAAGTCTAAAAATGAATCTTTTGACAAAAATTCAATATGAAACTACGCTATGCTATATACAGACATGCTGGGTATAAATACCACATACAAGTGGCACAGCTGAGTGAAATCTAGCAACACAAATGGTAATTCACTAAAAAGTCATTGCACTTAGTCGAGAATCAGTAGTAATATTAAGTAATAAAAGTAATGTTGACGTAAGCAGTGATATTGCACCTGAAGACAGAGCACAAACCATAGAGTATAAGTAAAAAAGGTTGCATTTCTGTTTCTTACTCTCACCTTTGCAGTAAAACACATTATTAAATAATGTCTGTGGTAGCTTTGTTTTCTGGGTAATTCATCTGTCAGTATCCGGGCAAGGCCGTGTGTACTATTTATTTAGCTGCTCAGGAAGCAACAGGGAGCTATATCTGCAGCTTCTACGGCCTGTAAGCACACTGTAATTAAGTGTGTTTACTCTAGCATGACAGGCTACATCTTTTTTTTACAGTGACTGAAATGTTGCAGGACACTGGAACTATTTAAACTAAGCAGATGGGACATCCATCACCCAGTGAAACAGTTTTATTCGGCCCTCACTTTCCAGATCTGGTGCAGTCACTTTAATTCACGGCTGTAGCTTTAACTTAATTTGCACCATCATTTTTATCTAATGAGCACTTACAGAACCATCATTTCAAATAGTTTACTTCTCTTGAATGGCTAATAATTATGCCAGATTAGTGTGTAGGTCAAATTTGTTACCACTTTGGCAATTCCTTTATCAATTAACAAAGGGAGTTTCTCATTACCCTCCACTTGGGCTCATGTCGATGTCACAAAATATGTTTAAACTTACCATACATATACTAAATAGGTCAATTAGATAATAATGGTAAATGGAAACTTGCCAAGAACTTAATCTAATGTTGGTGATATTTAGACAGTGCCATTTAGATTTTTTTTTAGAAAATATAAAGTGATGTTCCTTGACCATTTTTATTACATTTGTGGCTAACAAAATTATTAATTTTTTTTAATATGATGAACTATTATTCCACATGGTGTTTTAATGGTTTAAATGTCACCTGTCGGTTGTGCATTGGAATTTACTTGATAACATCCCCAGGTTGGTGTTCTGGAGGGGAACCTCGGAGAAACTAATCATAAGTATTCCATGGAGATGGAGCACATGCAGGGCACGTTGACACAGCTGGAGGACGAACTGTCACAACTACGCCTGGACATGCAGCGCATCAAAACCGACTATGAACAGCTACTGCGGGTCAAACAGAACCTGGAGCTGGAGATCGCCACCTACAGGAGGCTGCTGGAGGGAGAGGAGGTGTAAGTAACAAAACCAGAACCTTTTCACCTTAAAGGAGAAGTTCGGTGTGAAATGGACCTGGGGTGTATTGAAACATGATAATGAGTATGAACTTTTGTCGAGTAG
>JBBPCX010000040.1:6764633-6778018 GCA_037974365.1 Hydrocynus forskahlii | reverse complement strand
AATAATAATAATAATAATAATAATAATAATAATAATAATAATAATAAAGTGACTGTCCTGCTGTGTTTCCTGTCTCTGCTCCTCCTCTTCCCTTACTCTCTGTTCTGGGTCTGATTATGAGAGGAGCTGCTCTGTCTCTTCCACGAACGGTTCGACTTTCTCCCTCTTTACCCTGCTGTTTCTTCTAATTTTCGGTTTCGCTGATTTCTCCTCATCTTAAAGCTCAGTTTGAGTTCTCATCCAGCACTTATTTACTGATCAAAACCTTAAAAACAGCCCGTTATCCTCCATCAGCTAGATAGCTAACGGCTAATGTTTTGGTTTCTTGCTAAGGGGCTAGCCTGCCGAGTGTATAAATAAGTTTTTAATCAAACTGGCAGTTTTTTATATGAAGTATGTGTTTGTAGGTTTATATTTTGTGTATATTTCTTTAAATCACGAATACTAAACCATTTTGTATTATTTTTCTAAACCATTTTTATCCGGAGAAAAAATCTTGCCATTAATATGCTCAGTGCAGCAGGAGAGAGTAATAGATAACTAGACTGCATTTCCGCAGAGAAAATGTAAAGTGTGCTTGCTCACTTCTAGATGGCCTAGTTAGTCTATCTATCTATCTATGCTTCTCTGTTAGAAGGCAGATTTCACTGCCAGAACGTCCCCTCTCCCCTTATCTATGTTTTTCAACTTACTTCAGTGGTTTAACAAGGTTTAAAATGTGGATTTTAACTTTGAAATCCCAGTTTATACTGGGTCTTTTTGTTGCTCTCACTCTTAACAGCTAGAATGGATGACATCATTGCTCCAGCGGTTATTTAAATTCAAATGACAGAAGATTCTAATGACAGTTGGCTTGTCACAGTCTCTGCTTCTCTCTGTCTCTACTTCTCTCTAATTCTCTCACTCTCTCACCGAATCACCAGCCCCATCCACACACACTGTAAAACACTGTCATGGTTTAAAAAAACGGGTGAACAGAATAAACACAAAGATGATGATAAAACTTAAGAAGAACAATAGTGTGCTTGTTCTGCAAGCACACAGCAGCCAATAAAGACAGTATAAGGCAGTGGAACACTAACATTGCTGTAAGATTTAATGTGCTGTAACAGGATGATGAGGGGAGATGAGATTAACATTGTCAGTTCACAAATTAAAACAGTTTAGTTCTGTTGCTCAAATCCAGTTCAGAACAGAATACTTACACAAAAACTTAGAAAGATCACCTGCAGAACAGGAAGGAATAATATATTGCCACTGGTAGAAAGGAGTCTTTTGCTGTGTGACGAGGTTGGACAGGATCAGGAATGAGTTTATTAGCGGGGCAGCTGGAGTTTTGGAGGAGAAGTCAAAGAGGTGAGCTTGTGTTGGTTTGGACGTGCTGAGGAGACACTGAGTGTGTTGGGAGATGGATGCTGAGGAGAGACTGAGTGTATTGGAAGAAGGATGCTGAGGAGAGACTGAGTGTGTTGGGAGAAGGATGCTGAGGAGAGATTCTGAGTGTGTTGGGAGAAGGATGCTGAGGAGAGATTCTGAGTGTGTTGGGAGAAGGATGCTGAGGAGAGACTCTGGGTGTGTTAGGAGAAGGATGCTGAGGATGGAGCTGCAGGGAAGAGGAAGGCCTAGTAGGTTTATGGGTGTGGTGAGGGAGGACATGCAGGCAGTTGGTGTGAGAGAGGAAGATGCAGAGGACAGAAGGAAATGGGGACGCTGTGGTGACCCCTAATCAGGAGCAGCTCTGTGTGTTCTGATGGTCTATCAAGCAGGCATTCTCCTCTCAGACACCTCCACCAGGGACCAGTTTGACACAGTTTATTAACATGCTCTCTTACAGTAATAATAAAAACACTGATAAGTTGACAGTACTATGCCTTAATGCTACAGCCCTAGCAAAATGATTATAAAAGCAGTTTCTTAAGGGATAATGGGCAAAATGGTGGTGGGTACATTCATGCCATTGTCAGTACAAACTAATGAATTGCTTTTACAATTTCAGTCCCAGATGTTGTCTACTGCTGTACTGTTTATTTCGCATAACAAATCTGGCCCTAACTGAGTTTTAACAGTGATGGGGAAATGTGAAAAACATAAATCTGTGCAATCCAGGAGTGATTTCATGAGACAGTGACTTGATATTTATTGCTGGGGTCGATCTATCAGCCTCAGATTTATTAGGACAGCTTTTGTAATGTAAAAACAATCTACCTATGATTAAACTGCTTAGATTAAAAGGCAATAGTTTCATGGTAACAAATGCTTGTGACTAAGTAGTCTTTTATATCTATTAAAATCTTTGATTAAAAAAAGGTCCTGGGTGAGGTTAGCCTGTAGCAATTAACTGTAGCATGTGACTTTCAGAAAGGAGGCAAATACAACTCCAAATCCAAAAAGTAACATACAAAGCAACAGAACTTCTCCTCACTGATTATAACCTACATATGCTCTTTTTCAGGTGAACCATGGCGCAGGATGGTGTTATTCTGCAGTTCAGCTTTGCTACGTTCGGGGATTCCATGCTGCAGAAGATGGACATCCTCCGAAGAGACAGACGTTTCTGTGATGTGATTGTCCGCATCAATGACCTAGAGATTCCAGGCCATAAAATAATTTTTGCTGCTGGTTCTCCGTTCCTCCGAGACCAGTTTTTCCTTCAGGACTCCCATGAAGTGGAGATATCCACACTGCAGGACGCAGAGGTTGGACGCAGACTGCTTCTCTCCTGCTACACGGGGACACTTGAGTTCCCAGAGCTGGAGCTAGTACATTATCTGACGGTTGCCAGTTTTCTACAGATGGGTCACATCGTGGAGCAATGCACACAAGCCCTGAATAAGTTTATTAAGCCTAATAAGGTTGATGGTACTCACTCTCGTCCGCCGTCTAACATTAACACGCAGCAGCGTGACCCGCCACTCATTGAGACTGTGTATGATGACGAGGACGGCGACAATGAGATTGAAGACGAAAATGACGACGACGATGTAATTATTGAACCGAGGTCTCCTCCTATGTTTAGGAATTCTCAAGGGAAGGGCCAAGGAGAGGAGAGCCCAATTAATATCATCAAGGTGGAGTCAGTTGAAGATCGGATGCAGGAGATGTCTGAAAGCTATGAGAGTCGTCCTTCTCGTTCCCCCACACTACATTCCCCAGAGCCACAGCATTCTCTCATTAACTCCACCGTGGAGACGCGGTCCACCGAGATGGCTGCAAACCCTGGGCTTGAGTATCCGCTCTCATCTCCTGGCCCCAGCGGCTCGGGGAAGGAGAACCTTTGGAGCTGCTCGAGAAATTCGGATAAAAGCCTTCAATGGTACCACCAGTGTCCGAAATGCGCCCGCGTTTTCCGCCAGCTGGAGAACTACGCCAACCACTTGAAGATGCACAAGCTTTTCATGTGCCTCCTCTGTGGGAAGACTTTCACACAAAAGGGGAACCTGCACCGCCACATGCGCGTCCATGCCGGCATCAAGCCATTTCAGTGCAAGATCTGCGGAAAGACTTTTACACAGAAGTGCTCGCTGCAGGATCACTTGAACCTGCACAGCGGGGACAAGCCACATCGCTGCAACTATTGTGAAATGGTCTTTGCACATAAACCTGTCCTCCGCAAACATCTGAAGCAGATCCATGGCAAGAATAGTTTTGATAATGCCAATGAAGGTAGCATGCTTGAAGTGTTTTAAAGCCGTCGTGACTTTGTATGATCTAAAAACCTTTGTAAAGACTTTCATGGACCACAAAAATAAAAACCATCTTGTACATATATTAAGGTGCCAGTGGTTCTCAAACCTGGCCTTGGATCATCACTTCTCTGCACATTTTAGTTTTCTCAATTCAGAACACGTGTTGCAGCTAATGAACTAATTTCTCAGTTGAACTGGGTATGTTGGAGCAAAACTTTAAAACACTCAGGGCAGGGGTACTCCAAGACCAGGGCTGATGACCACGGTCACTATATTCATACTAATGGTCAATATGTACTGTCATAAGAATTGCATTAGGGTGTATCGTTGTCTGGTTGAAAGTTATACTGTATTCAAAGGCTGCTGTGTTTAATATTTTTAAGGATTGTGTTTCTCTCAAGTACTGTTTGGGCAGGTTTGATTTTCTTTTAGGAGGTGCGGCAATTACATTATTCACTTGTATCCAACTCCGTCTTCTAAAAAAAGTAAATAAACCCAAGTTACACTATTCTCTTACAAATTAATACATAGGTAAATATTATTTCAATCCCATGGAAAGGAGTATTCATGCTTCTAAATAAAGCATTTATATAGTCTTCAGACCAAATCAAGCTGATTAGTACTGGCCTAAAGCAGGGGTGGTTACACACGATCAGTTGGTAGAAGACCGTCTGACTAAACAGGTGGAATCGTTGTGCTCTTGCTTGTTTGGAATGAAAACCTGCAGATACGCCACTGGCCTAAATTGTAAATTTCCCACCCATGGGACTAATAAAGGGTTATCTTATCTTAAATTGCCAACAAACATTGCTATTTGTTACCCGTAAGAACAGAAACTAATTTGATGGGCCAGTTTGGATTACTTGAATCTAACCTACAAAATTGTCCAACTTACTGGTTAATTCAATAGTTTGGTGGGTGTATTCCTAAGAGGCATTAGCACTTGCATTGGTCCCCAAACTGCTGGCAGTTTGAAGCTCCTGTACTAAAGTCAGCTATCCAGCTAGACTGATACAAACAATGAAGGGGGTAGCAGCCTAGTGGGTAAAACACTTGCCTGTGAACCCAATGACCACAAAGTTGCAGTTTCAAACCACCCCACTTTCTACCATTGTGTCCTTGAGCAAGACAAACCTCAGTTGCTCCAGGGCGACTGTCCCTGTAACTAATGATTGTAAGTCGCTCTGGAAAAGGGCATCTGCCAAATGCTGTAAATGTAAATGAAGCTAAAAGTTCCCCACTTGTGAGCAACCAAAGCTGTGTAAGCATAGGACATTTTTGGTGTGAGGACAGTCCTCCAATGGAGATAGGATTCATGTCAAACTTGTCTTGCGGCAACATTACTTTAGAAAATTAATCCTGTCTGAAAAGTACTTAAGGGGAGATACATGTTTTTTTAAAAAACATCCTTAACAGGTTTTTTGGACGTTGTCAAACTACGCATGAAACCGGAGTCATCACTAGTGTAACGTTCTTCTAGTCATTTGTTCTGACTGCATAAGTTCAATCATTATTCCTCCAGTGATTGTGATTCATTAATAAATTGTAATGAGCTGATGATTTTAATATATCCAAGTGAATTTTATTACATCCATTTGAATAAATGGATTTTATTAACATCAAAATGCACTTTACCTCACTCAAGGGAGCAGTATCAAATGGGAAATTGTCATGTGTCTATGGAAGGGACACAGCAATGGAAAAACAAAGGCCTGGAGGGTTAAAAATGCTTGTATCTACCAAACAAATTGCATTTGTCAGGCAACGTCAGCCACTTCAAAAGAGCAATCGGTTTATTAGTTTCTTTCCCATTTCCCACAAATAACCGGACTTCTTGTGGTGACAGGACTCTACCGTGGGCACATAGCATGACGGCCTCCGTCCACTGGGAGATTTACTCCTGTAATGAAGGTCGCAGCATCTGATGCCAGGAAGGCAATAGCATGAGCCACTTCCTCCACTTCACCTGGTCTGCCGAGGGCATGGGTGACCCTGCATTTCTCTAGAAACTACGGCAGCAAAGAAGGAAAAACAACAAAAAAGTGAAGTGGCCCATTATAGTCCCATATGAACACTCCACAGCACAGTGTGAACAATGTGAAATTATTTCTCTGCATTTAACCCATTCACCAAGTCAAGCAGGGGGCGGCCACCCATGGGGAGCACATGGGGAGCAGTGTGTGGGGACAGTACCTTGCTCAAGGGTACCTCAGTGGTGCCACTAGCAATCCTGGGACCTTCTGATTGCAGGGGTAGCTCCCTAACCACTAGGCTGTGGCAAAAATCTGCCTTTCACTGTTCAGATTTTCTTTAATAACTGGATGTCTAACAAAGCTACAAATTCTTTTGTCATTAATTTAGTGAAACAAATACATCATAAACTTTCAATGATTTAAATTGCATTCTCAGAAAGGAGCACAAAGCATTCAACAATAAGGGCAGCATGGAGCTTCTTTTATATTATAAATTATAATGGCACGCAGAAAGCTCCAGTTCCACATACTGAGACATTTAGCGGTCTAGCATGGAAATGCACCCAGTCCAGTCACTATGAAGGAAGATTTGAATTAAGGGCACATGGTCAAAGTCTCTAAATGTATCACCAACAATGTGTTGGGTAAGATTAAGGTGTAAGAGGGATGTCCCAGTCAAGGTATCCCAGCAAGAAAGGCCTGAAAGAAAATCTACTGCAAATATTTTTATAAAGCCTTGCCTGTTTATACTGTTCTTCATCCAGACCTGCCCGTTTGTGGACTTCTGTTATGATTACACCTGGACTGCAACAGAAAGGCAACATTAAGGCCGTGTTCTCAGGCACTTCACTACTATAAACAACATAATGCAACTTACCAAACGGAGTTGACACGCACTTGTTTGGACGCCAGCTCTGAAAGATACATCGGATACAAATATAAGCTCAACTGCACCTGGAGAGACAACAATGCCTGAATATTCCTGAAGGTCTTAATGGAGAAGCAGAAATCTTTCCCTCACCAAGAGCTATACAGCGTGTAAACTGGTCGATGGCAGACTTGGACATGCAGTAAGCAAGCACTCCGGGAAACTTCAGTGTAGAAGAGAGCAAAAGTCAGAATGATTTTTTGCAACATTGCTTCCCAGAGATGAATTAACAGATTGAATGCAGAGAAGCATCCAGTAGACATGGGCCTCTTAACCATTTTTTGGAAGGATAATGCACACTCACGGATCGCTGGCCATTTACGCTGGACACATTTACAATAGAGCCCTTTGTTTTGATGAGGTGTGGCACACAGAGGTGAGTTAGGTGATAAACTGATCTGAAATCGACAGACAAGTGCAGGATTTACTCAGCATGCAACCTTTTTTTTTTGGAGCAAGAGGTCAAATCAAAACCAAACAAATGGTAAATCTTACCTGACATTGACATTCATCACCTTATCATATTGTGCCATGTCTGTTGTCTCTATAGAGCCCATGGCAAGGATCCCTGCACTGTTGACAAGGACATCCAGCCGTCCGAAGTGTGCAAGCGTGTGTTCAACAGTCTTCTTCACTGTGTCCTCATCTGTCAAGTCTCCAGGCACCAAGAGCGGCTGTCAGAATACACACGTGCAAAACCACTGTGTGAAATAAACAATTCATTCCTGTATTTACTGGAATGGTTACTAGATCAAACAATACACTGTCTGTACTCATTGGTCATTTCACCATACCCACATCACTGACTTATGTCGCTGCCTGTGCAATGGGGTTATCATGTGCCAGATCACCAGTTATATCACTATTACATGCAATAATGGAAACTCCAAATACTTATTTAGTATTTTTTTTATTCTATAGTGTTTATATCTACATCTCTTACTGACCATGGCATTTTGTGTAAATAGCATAGTTATGTCAGAGTGTTATTTTGACTTTAAACTTTGTTTTATATTGTTCTTGTCTTTATGTCTCTGTGTCTGTGCAGTTGCAGCATGAGCAATTTCTTCCAGGATCAATAAGGTTTTCTGATCTTATTCTGATTGGTGCACTTGGTAGAGCTACTGAGTTTTGCTGTTGAGTCCCTGGACTACAACGGGACAACTTCTGACCTGACCTGGTATAACTTGATGGTGGGTCATTCTCAGCATAGTGACAATGATAATGGCACAGTAGTGTGTGTTGCACTGGAATGACTGCCTACTGCCTGGTTAAGAATACTCCATTCAGGCGGCAGCATTCTTGTGGTCAGAAATTGACCACTCATGATACATTAGTGAATGACTAACAAAAACAGTGCAAATAAAGATTTAAAAAATATATGTGAAACTGCCATCGTACTGTAGTCTCTTTCATTGGATGAATACGGACGACAGTGGCTGATAGAACAAATGAGGTATGGTCAGTGACTGAAAACCTGTACAATAAGTGTTTCTGATAAAATGACAAATTGTTGAAGGTGCAGTACATTACTGGAGGCTCAGTAGTTGGTGGGAATATGAGATACCAACCTTGGATGCGCCACATTCTTCGCATTGCTTGGCGACTTTGGTGAGGTTCTCCACGTCGCGACCATTCAGTGCCAGCTGGGCACCAAGTTTGGCGAAGAGCAGAGCAGTACCAGCTCCGATCCCAGAACTAGCTCCAGTGATTAATGTGACTTTATCCTTCAAGGAGGCAACCTGCACAGATATAACATATACATTTAATAAGACATTGAAGGAGCTGACCTAAACCATTACAGTAGGCCTACTTAAAAGAAATATACCATATAGAAATATAACAATACTGTTATATCTTTTACAGTTTTCTTCCAAACGCCTTCATCCACCGGGAAAATATTACATAAACTATAGCTTATGTGGCCCGATCCCGCTACTGGGTAATTCAGCCATGAGTGGGACTAAGAACTTCATACCTTAATTAAAATCAGCACGAAATATTGCACACATCATTGAATTTAAGCCACTGTTACATATTACAGTGTTACATATTATAACACTGTTATACAGTGTTTTAATATGTGGGCTTTATATGTGCACTTGAGCGACATGCGCAGGAATAATACTTCCTTTCAAAAAGTCAAAGTAAGCACTGAAACAATTTCCACAAGCAAGAATACAGCTATGTTTAATCATTGCTGTTGGCTTATAACACTCTATGTAACAAATTGAACAGTGAAATTTGCCGGAACGTACTAAATCGCTGATATGTTAGAACAGATTTCCCTTGCAGAATGGTAACAAGCATGGTCAGACTACATAGTATATCGTTATTGCAATATTACTACTACTAATACTAATAAGCATGATTCCAATATTGGTCTCTGCAAAACTAAAGGCTGCAATGTGTAAAAAATCCTCTATCCAATCACAGTGTTTCTGACATGGTGACCAATCACAGCTCCAGGTGAGTTACTGGGTGTTCTGATGAATCAAGGTCTTCATATAATACTACTTTTTAACCATTAAAGGTGTTGGCAAATCAGTGCATGAATGGACGGAGCTAAACTGCTGCAGCAAGAGGGAGATGTATTTAAATGTGTTGGTTTTGTGACATCGCAAACGTAATGATTTGTTTTTTAGCTTTGTTTTTACATATTGGACTATAAAGGTGGATGGTAAACACACCATTTGAAACAATATTTACAGACCTTAAGGCTTTTTAATTCTAGAAAAATGAAATGTACCCTTTAATAACTTGAAAGGTATCGCAACTGCAGTATGTAGCAGTAAAATCGCAATGGTGATATGTTGTCCATATCACACGGGCCAAATGAATGGCAACACTGACACTGTATGGACAAAAGTATTGGAATGCCTGACCATTACATCAACAGGGACTTTAATGACACAGCATTCAAATACATAGATTTCAATCTGGAGTTGCTACCCTTGCAGCTATAACAGCTTCCACTCTTCTTGGAAAGCTTTCCACAAGATTTTGGAGTGTTTGAGGTCAGGCACTGATGTTGGACGAGAAAGCCTGGCTCGCAATTTCCGCTCCAGTCCATCCCAAACGGGTTGGATGGGGTTGAGGTCAGGGCTCTGTGTGGGCCAGTCAAGTTCCTCCACACCGAACTCGTCTAACCATGTCTTTATGGACGTTGCTTGGTGCACTGGTCACAGTCATGCTGGAATAGAAAAGGGTCTTTCTCAAACTGTGTACACAAAGTTGGAAGCATGGCGTTGTCCAAAATGTCTTGGTACGCGGAAGCACTAAGATTGAGCTTCATTGGAAATCAGGGTCCTACCCCAAACCCTGAAAAACAGGTCTGTCCCAATACTTCTGTCCATATAGGTTCAGACGATGTCCCACTGCGCGTGCGTACAATCACAACGAAACCGCTGCTATTCACTCGTATTTCTGCATATAAACTCCAAAGATCGGGTGCTCAATAACTGATTCCAGTGTAGGTTTACACAGCAGCCAACTCACCTTACACGCGTCCGTGGATGCCATTGTAAATATTTCTGAAGGTAACTCTCTTGCTTAATTCTCAGAGAAACGTCACCACGTTAAGGCCTGAGTGGGCGGGGGCTGATGACGCTCAAGGTACGCCCCCTCCAAAAAGGACAATCTGGACATAATGCACACCCTATTAATATTGATTGTATTATAAAGGTGTGCACAAACACTGCTGGGACCA
Source organism: Hydrocynus forskahlii (assembly GCA_037974365.1). Classification (NCBI taxonomy): domain Eukaryota; kingdom Metazoa; phylum Chordata; class Actinopteri; order Characiformes; family Alestidae; genus Hydrocynus; species Hydrocynus forskahlii. The sequence goes on along the minus strand of JBBPCX010000040.1, from coordinate 6,767,722 downwards.
AAAATAAAGATGACAACATGCAGGGTTAAAAAATAAAAGTCCAATAATTATAGAGATGTCAAAATAAAGGTATCCCTAAAGAGAGGTCAACTGACTAATCAAGTAGATTCAACAAGTAGATTGGGTACTAAGGGCAAAAGGAGCTGATACTTAAGCACTTGACACACCACCCACCCCACCCCACCACCCCACACTATATCCAACACACACACACACACACACACACACACACACACACACACACGGCTTTACTCTGGCTGAGGGACAAATGAGACACCCCATCCCTGCCTCCCACAATGAGTGTTCCCATTTTATTTATTTATTTACTCTTTCTAAGGAGTTGATAAGACAATATTTTATCATGTTGTGATGCACTTTTCTGAGCATAAGGTGGATGATGGCAGTACTTAAGGAACACAGGCCAGCACTAAATTTGACTAGTAGTGAAGTATCAGAAATGTTGAATATTCATTGTACCCCTTTTTATAGTATTTTATAAATGTGGCACTAGTGGCGGTTCATTGTGTGTTCATTAGATAGAGTAAAAAAGTGATAGTCACATGAGTTATCCTTCCAGTGGATAAGCACTCTGGCAGACACCAGGTAAATGTGGCCTGAATCCTGAATACCCCTACAGTAAAACGGTCCAGTTATGGTTTTGGTTCACTTGTGTCTCCAGGATGCCCCATCCGAGGGATCATTATATGGTTTGATGAGCATGAAAAACATGTAAATTATGCTATGACATTTACAATCACCAGATTTCAACACAGGGGAGCCATGTGAGTCTTTGGACTGATGTTATACAGCGTTCTCAAACTATAACTTTTTGAAGAATGCCACACCGAAGCATCTCTGGTGGCTTGTGTTGGTTGTTGGAGAGACTCCAAAATCAAGATTCACTCATATTAAACATTTATAAAAAAGTTGTTTTAGTTTCTGTAGTTTGGAAAGGACAACCAATGATTCCATACAAAATCAATTAAGGAAAAAAAGAACAATAAAACATACACATCACAAAAGTTTCAAAGTGTACAAGGAAATCTGTACAAATATTTACCATTGACACAACTGTCACATCAAACCATCACCACAATCTCTACAAATCTCTACGAAGAGCGTTAACCCGCAAATGGATTTGCATGAATAGTAACATCCTTAATGCGGACATCATTCAACGGTCGGAACGTCTTTTCATTGACGGGGAGTTTCTCCAGTTCATCCAGAGTTTCCAAGCCATCTATTATTCTGAGCAGACAAAACAGTCTATTAGTGATCTGTTAGTTTCATTATTAATCTTTTAAGTCAGCATGAACCAAAATCAGAAATGAACACATTTTTATTCTCCAATGAGACAAATTTACCCAAATAAAATTTCTGATTTCAGGTTGACTATAAGATTAGAGTCCCTATTAGGAATGTTACTGCTTGGTTTCGCAAATGTGCTTAGTAAAATTCCCAACAAACAATTCTAATGCTGTACTTACAGTTCAAGATTTCAATATATTCAATGATTGAAAACATACTTTCCAAACACAGTATATTTCATGTCCAAATGAGGCTGCTTGGCGTAGGTGAAGTAGAACTGAGACGCGTTGGTGTTTGGTCCGTTGTTTGCCATTGCGACAACACCCCGGACATTGTGCTGATCAAAAACAGAAGCTGGTTTAAACAAATCACTTCTTATGGAAAATATATTGTTGTGCATTTTTGTATTTATTAGTAATATCTTACTTTTAAATGTTCGCTGAATTCATCTTCAAATTTCCGTCCCCAAATACTTGTTCCTCCTTTCCCTGTGCCTGCATACAGAACAAGACAAGGACAACAGAGAAAAAATAAGGACGACTGACACGTTTTTGGTTGAGGTGACACCGTATGTATAATACAAACCTACAACACACACTAAAAAGCACAAACTAATTCCAGATTTACCTGTAGGATCTCCTGTCTGAACCATGAACCCTTTTATGTTTCGATGAAAGATGCACCCATTGTAAAAACCACTGGCACACAGTGCCATAAAATTCTATGAAAAGACAAATTAGGATGTGTTAAAGCGGAGATTTACTGATTTTTTAAAGAAATAATAGCATTCAGTAAACATTCACTCAGAGTGGCTTGATGAAAAATGGGGCACTATTGAAGAAAATTACTGACTCAAATAATCACTGTACAAACTATCCAAAATGACCATTAAAGCCAAATTTACCTTATGATTTATTTATATGTAATACTTATAAAGCTAAATAGTGTTTTTCCCAAAAAATCTATTTTCTATATTGTCCTACAAAGCCCTGCATGCACCACTCAGCTGAACACGTATTTTACACCAAAAGTAAACAATTCTGATTGTTAGAGTTTCTCTGGAATGGCACCATCACATACCAAGCCACTTTAAATTAAAATTTTCCTTAAGCATAACTTTATCCTGCTATCAGCCTGGTCAGATATTTAACATGTTCTTTTTCACCTCACAGGACTTCGGGGCTCGCTCACAGAACAGTTCGATTTTTAAATCTCCGAGGTCCGTATGAAGAGTGACAGCCTAGACAGAAAGAAATACTTCATTACAATTAATCTCACAGCGTTACACACTTAGATTGGTCACAAAATAATCCAACAGAACCATGCACACCTATTTACAGTGTTAGACAGTGGCTGTGTCCCAAAGTGCACACCATTAAACTAAATAGTCTGTGCAATACAGATTTATTTTTGCGTGCTAAATCATTATCATTAAGTGCAATACCTTTATTATCTTTTGCAGTAGTCTTATCATGAGCAAAATCACCACTTTTGCAATAGTCCTATACGCAATATCACTTCTTATGTCCCTATTACAGGCAAAAACGGACACAGTGTTGAAAACTGCAAAGCACTACTTCAGCATTCATTTTATTTATCTATAGTGTTTATATAAACTTCTCTTACCAACTACACCATTTTGTGTACTTGGCATAGTGTATTTAGTTCAGAGTATTTTCAGAGTACAGAGTATTTTGCTTGTGCATGACCACACACACACACACACACACACACACACACACACACACACACACACACACACACACACACACACACACACA
>JBBPCX010000040.1:6739237-6750156 GCA_037974365.1 Hydrocynus forskahlii | reverse complement strand
CTGCTATATCCTGACATCAGAATAAGGAAATTTGCATAGAACCACCCCTCACCTGTCGAGCCCCACCCACTGGATTAGTTGAAGATCCGCCATTTTTGTCTGCTGGTTTTATGAGCACTCATAAGGCAGGATCTGTACTATGTGGAGTTTGGATGTTCTCCTGCAGGGTCCAAAGATCTACACCTCTGGAGAGGGAAATTGCCCTTAGGTGTGACTGGGTGAGTGCATGTGTTTGTTCGTGTGTCTGCCTTCAAAGGAAAATGGAATGACCAACTGTCAAGGATGTTTCTCTGCCTTTCATCATTTGACCACTGGAATATGGCAATTAAAATTACTTTGTTTGCATCCTAATGGTTAGTTAAATGGGCAAGGAGTAATGCGTTACAAGCTGCTTTCCTCACTAATGCAAAGCAGTAATGTTCATAATATGAAGAAACAGTGTCTCAGTCATGAGGTGTAAAGAATGAAGAGCTTACATAGCTCATGAAGTAAAAGGGTCTGAAACCACGTTGAAAATCTGGGATTGTTTTTTCAATAATATTGGTAATAAACAACAATTTGGAACATTTAAAACAAAGAAAAGTTATGATAACTAAAATGAAAGAATGTTCAAGATTCTCATCGATTTCTATGCCACTGTTTAATTTTAAGCACATTTCTGACACCAACCATAATTAGGCCTTTGATCAAAAAGATTTCTTTGTTTGTTTATTTATTTTTGCCTCATCACTTTCACTAAAGTGTGTTCAGGCGATTGTGTTTTCAGTTTAATACGATCTGCTCTTCAGAAGGTTTTGCACAAACTTGTGGGATCTGACTGAATGCTAAGATATTCTGGAATTTTTATAGTGCATATTTATATAGTGCAAAATTCTGCCTTTCACTCAAATTGTTCGATATTGTTTTGATCAATTTTCTGGTAATATGTTTGTAATGAAATGACTTTAATAAAACTTAGCTAGTGGACATACATCCTTTACTTTAGTCCAAATCAAAGAGCACAACAGGAAGCCTAACCATTCATTGACTTTGTTCCAAAACATACAAAACACACCACAAAGACGCCCTAACTTCCCCACCCCCCAATGAAGTCTCCAGCTTCACTTGAGGCCAGCCAAGCGTGTCTGAGGGAGTCGGTGTGTGTGTGTGTGTGTGTTTGTGTGTGTGTGTGTGTGTGTGTGTGGTCTCTCTTCACTCTCCTGCCATTTCTCATGTTTGGTCTTAGCCTTTTGTTCCCCAGCAACGATTACAACTTGCTCTGATGACAAAGCAAAAGGGCAGTAGCAGGACCCTGCCCTCCCCCTGCATTTGTGTCTCCTGCGGGCTGAGCGATTGCAGGCCTGGAAGTCACTCTGTCTCACTGTTTTCAGGGTAACATGGAGGACGCTTCAGACCCTGGCACCAGTATAGGGGCTTACTGTCTCATGCTGCAGTCCAACGCCGGCAAAACCATGCTGGAGTTCCAGGTATGATACAAAACAATACAAAACATTACAGTCATTCGTTAAGCAGACACTCTTAACCAGAGCAACTTACAAAACATGGAAATGTGGAAAACAGTGAATGCCAAACTGAAATAAACAAGTATTTATGACCTCAAAACAGTTCCTTGAATACACTATGCTAATATTGCACAAATCCAGTTTAACTTGAGATTTCATATGTGGTTTTAGATTTGTCATCGATCTGATTAGAGGTCATGCAACCACAGATTTTCAGCTCATTGCAATTACTAAGCACAATTATGCCCTAGAGTTGTTGGCTTTCACAATCTGTGAAAATTCTTTTGAAAAAGTAGTGTCATGTCTCAGGTCTAATGAAAACACAAGGGATGTTTGGTCATTTTAGCTTGGGCTGTGTCAGCTGGGCGCTACTAAGGCTCTGTTCACATTGTAGGACAGATCAGATTTATTTCTGAAATCTGACTTTTAGACTCGAGTGTTCAGCTTTCATGTTACAAGTGATCAGATTAGATCCGTATGGTCAGGCCCAACCCAAACAAGAATCTCATCCATTTTACTAGCGTTCTCCAGAGCTATCACTGATCTTCTAATTCAAGAGACATGGTGCTGTTCTGTGACATTACAGATTTGTCATTATTTTTTCACCTATTCAATTTAATAATGTTTTTTTAACATTTCTAAACAGGTGCCACTTTTTTAGACATGGCCTAAACATACCGAAATTTTTTATTTCAGATTTTGTTTGTTTATTCAATATGTTTAGGCCAGATCTTAAAAAGTGGAACTTGTATAGAGAGATACAGAGGATGACATTTTTCCACAACCCCCTTAGCACCCCCTGTATGGTCACAGCCCCCAGGTTGAGAACCACTGATGAAAGGGCATAGTTCTGCTCACACTAAAAAAAAAGACAAAAATGGGTCACTTACACACACGGATGTGAAACAGCATGAACAAAAGATCAGAAATGAGTCGCAAATGTTATGATGTACAGTCATTTCGATATTATTAAAGATGTATAGAGTTTGGGAACAAATGATGCGCAGCCTTTTTGTTTTGTTTTGTTTAGTGTAAGAACCAACAAATGAAAGACAGTTTATATAACCTAATGATAGGTTGTGATGTTAGATTCATTGCTTCTCATGCAGTTAAGCTTATGAAAATATAAGGAATGCTGAAACTACTCAGTTTTGGCAGTAGTGCCCCTCGAAAAGCATACTTTTTTACTAGAGTTTCATCTAAGGCTAATAGAGGGGTGGACGGTAATATTTTCCTTACTTGAAGGAGAATGCTTGCACATGGATGCTTTCCAAAACAAACATTTCCTTCGTACCCAAAATGATGCATGTCATGACATTCCGCCTGCACTACCCATTTGTTGAAAAATAATGGGCTTCTATGTATTCAGAACCACTCACGGTGTCTGCATCAGTCTTCATTAGGAAAGGTTAAGAACAACATGACATTGGTTTTTTGAATGTAGAACGTGCCATAGAGAGCCATATAAGCATGAGGACTCGTTAAGCATCAGGGCGATGAGGTTTCAAAGTTTGTACATCTGTCTTTGATTAGAGTCATTAACTCAATGGCTCGGCCACCAGTAAGGTAAAATGACTTAAAAAAAACAACTCAAACAACTCTCTCTCTCTTTTTCTTTCTTTAAGGAAATAATGACAATATTTCAGCTATTGCACTGGAATGGGACACTAAAGGCTTTTAGGGAAAGGAGATGCAGCCGTCAGGTAGGCCTCAACCCCCTTTAACCCCAAATAAGGACCAATATCACCCAATATAGTCATAGTTTAAAGCAATAGTTTCCTCAGAAATCAGATTTACACAATTCTCTTCCCTAAACCTAGTAGATCAGTCGTTTTTTTCCCAGTGTTTTGCACCAGAGCTAAGGGACTAATGTAACTGACAGGCAGTGGATGTTTATGGACACTAAGGATGCAACCAAATATGAATGCGTTCAGAATGTACTTTAAGGAGAACTCCACAGCCACACGATTAAATTCTGATTTATAGAATACAGTATGTACCCGTTTAAGACCTCTGTTTCTGCACAGAGGGCACCATAAGATGACTTAGCAAAGTCTGTGTGCCTGTGTGCACTTGTGTCCTTGTCTCTGGCAGCCTATATAAACTGGAATCCACAATATGTAGCCTGCGGTGTCGCCTGTTATACATTGCTGTTGTTTAGTATGAAACAGCAGCACTTTTATATAAAAATGTCTAGTCTACCATTAATATACACCTATTAGCACTGCACAAACTGATAGCCTAAATCATCACATACTGAGATATATTTAACTAATCTTAAATAAATGTGCTTCTGTGAATTCTGATCTAATATCTAAAAAACGGACCAAAAGATGTTGCATAGCAACAACCAGTAGAAGCGATTATGTACATGTCTGTTTGTCTGTTTTTATTGACAACAGAATGCCATGCAGCACAAAACAGCAGGGAAATCACCAGAGGGCTTCATCCCCCATAGATATGAACTGATGATCATTGTCAAAGAGTTAAAGAAACCACATACACAAGTCTATTTGAGATTATTCAACATGTTGACACAGTATGAAGCAAGTGTGTGATGGCTGGAGGCTTACCTACCAGCTATAAGCATCCAGTACTTGTTAGCGTCATTAGCCCTGTAGCTCCAGTGCAAAACTAAAGATCTTGCCTGCTTGGCTACATTTGGGCTAAGGGGACAATTGTGTAAATTTGATTGCAGGCTTCACAAATGCTACCAAACTGGGGAAAGGTCAGGAAATGCAGAACCTGCACCTCCTCCTCACTGAGGCCTCTGTCTCTCCCAATGGAGCAGGAAGTGATCACCTACTACTCACAGCAGAGGTTGGATGAGTTCATGCGAAGCCACATGGCGCTGGACTGGCTGCAGAGGGAGAGGCAGAGGCCTGGACTGCTGTCCCATGAGCTACAGGTGGCTCTCAGGGAGCTGGCCGAGGCACGGCAGGCCGGCCGCGAGCTCCGCTTCTACAAAGAGAAGAAGGAAATTTTGAGCCTGGCCCTGAGTCAGGCCAGCGCAGAGGAGCTGGAGGAGGAGTCATGGAGGGGACATGAGTCTGGGCTGGAGTACCTGGCCCAGGGAGGCCACTGTATAGAGGGCAGCTTGGTGGACCCCTCAGAACACTGTCAGTTTTATTACCAGGAGAGTGGCAGTGAGTATGAGTCGCTGGGCTGAGGTGTGTGGTTGAGGACTTTCAGAACGAGCTGCCTTTTGTCTATTTTGTATAATTTGTAGACTCCCTTGCGAACCTTCATAAAAAGGAGTGCTTTCTCAGCATACTGTGAAAAGGATTTGTTTGTGTCCAAATTGTTTCACTGTAAATCAGATGTATTTCATAGTACAAACGGTACAAGGCTAGCGGTACCTTTAGGGACTTTTGGAGGACAATGCATTGCGTTTGTCGCAGAATTGAACATTTTATTTGCTTGGTTTACTTGCTTTATATTCTGCAAGGAGCATTTGGATTTACTTTGACTTAAAGGGAATTTGAAGCTGGTTGTGCAGTGTGAATGTAAATAAGTGATGATTTTCTTGTACTAGCCACATGGTGGCGCCATATCCTGTAAATGGACAAACATATTACAGTATCTGTTATATCACTCCCAAAATCTGTACAAGCTCCCCCAGTTGCACAGTATTGGAAAGAAATATTTTGATATTAATATTTAGGCCAAAATAAGGCTGTTTCGCAACCTGTCTCCACCAATCTGTCTCAGTTAGTCTGTCTGTCTGTTAGCACAGTCCTGTAGTGTTTTACAACCTTCAAACATACACTTAATGGATCCTGTGTACCTATCACATCCTACCTGTACAGCCCTAAATTTCCTAAACTCTTAAATAATGTAAATCAGCTGAGGGTTTTTTGGTAAATATGCTGTCTTTTGTAGAAGTAAAATAACAATTACATCACAGTGAACTACATGATGACTGGGAGTTGCCCGCATGAATATTTTAATACAGTGTTATTGATCTTAATGCCAGGTTGTTACTTGCAGTGTTTTATTTTTGAAATGAGCAACAGAGGCTGTATACAGTGACAGCATGTCTTTTGGTACTGAAATATGTGGCAGAAAAGAAGTATAGGGATACAATGCACAAACCATTATCACAAATACACAGCAATATACACTATGTGTGTGTGTGTGTGTATAATATTGGGTAGGTTCTCCTCATGTCCCCAGAGCAGCTCCCCTTTGAATCATGGACTCCACAAGACCTCTGAAGGTGCGCTGCAGTATCTGGCACCAAGACGTTAGCAGAAGATCCTTTAAGCCCTGTACGCTGTGAGGTGGGATCAGACTACTTTGTCCAGCACATCCCACAGATGCTAGATCGGTATGAGATCTGGGTAATTTGATGGCAGCTCGTTATCATGTTCCTCAAACCATTCCTGAACAATTTCTGTAGAATGGCAGGGCGCATTATTGAACTGAACTCTTTCACTACTCTTTTCCCACTACTGGTACTATGAACAGTGGGGAGGGGTCAGCATGGGCACTCTGACTGGTTCACAGCTATGCAGCACCACATGTAGGTGCGATGCCCTATGTTTCCTGAAACCTTTCTGTCTTAGCCAGCATTAAGCTTTTCAGAAAAAGCTACTACAGTAGCTCTTCCGCCCAGACGGGCTAGTCTGCATAAGAAATGAACCCATTGTCCTTACTTGGACCACTTGTGCTAGGTTTTAGCCATATAACCTGCTGTTCTGGAGATCGTGAACAGAACATGGAGTTTTTATGCTTTGTTAAGTATTCACTCTGTAAGAGATGGTATTTTATCACTGGCAAGTACTTCTATATTGCATGCATATATGTGTCTATGCTCGTTATTTTCATTGGCTGGGTGCGCTACCCAGAGATCAGATGGGAGAAAGAAAGGAGTCATTAGTGCAAGACTCTCCACTTCTTTCACTCCTTGAGCAATTGCACAAAACTAGGCCATAATAGATCTTGTTTTTCCTCAACTTTTTTTTTTCTCCCTTACTGTGGTTGCTAGGAGACTGTTGAACCTAAGGCAAGAAATCATGAGCTACAGCAGGGATGGGCATGTGTCCTCCGATGTGCTCTAAGTGGGAATTGATAATGTTATATAAGATGTAAATCTACTTCTTTTCTCTTTCATTTCTGATTGAGCCGAGCAGGAAGTTTTCTTTCTTTCTGTCTTTCTTTTTTTTTTTCTAGTGCGTGAGAAGCGTGGTGTGGTGTGGCATGTGCATGGTAAAGGTGGCCCTGCCACCCCACACTCTGCCCACTCACCACCCGTTTAGGCTGCTTCAATAGCCCACTCATCCGTGGACCACAAACACTTCCAGTCTATAACCGCCTCGTTATTATTCACCCTGGATCACTTATGCATAATGCATGATTTTGCATGAATTAATCAAATTACACAACATCCGGCTTCTGTTCACTTTGCTTTTCTCACACAGTCTGGCCTGCTTTGCCACTTTCTAGGAGGAGTGATGTGTCAAATTGAATACTTATAGAGGTATAGACAGGAAAAGTGCTGAGATAATAGCATATTTGGCTCTGTTTTCAAGAGAACATGGTTTCGCCTCCCCAGGGAAGGAGAGTAATTTTCCAGAGCTAATGCTTGTCAGAGGCCTGATGGGCCAGACTTTGTGATGTTACCAGCTTTCTCCAATTTAGTGGACTAAAACCCATTTGGAATCAAATAGCGTGACATTCCATCCTTTCTGATTTTCAGCTCAGGGCAATGAGATGCAAATTACACAGTCCTGTTCTAACCCTGATTGGAAGGAAGAAGAGACCCTGAATATTAGGCTGAGATATTCTGGACCACGTCTGTGCGAAGCTGATCAAATGAGAGTCAAATCATATTTTCATTTTGGATATTGAACAAATGGACAGATGGGCAGGAGAATAGACTAATCAGGTCCTTATATAGGACGTATTGGAAATTCTTGGTTCTGATGAAAACCTTACGTGCTTAAGACACTTTTGCTATTAATCCCTGATAAAAATGTATGTGTTACACTCCTTAAAAATGGTGAAAAAAACAGTGCCATAAAAGAGCCACCTTTGGTTCCCTATAGAACTTTTCAGTGTATGTTTCTTTAAAGGCCAGAATGTGTTGCTGGGAACAGTTTGGGCTTGCTGGGGAGGGTGCTCCTCCTGGGGGTGTTGGGAGACCTTTCTCCTACATTCACACTGTTATAGTATTTTCTTGTCCCATTCACACTTGTTCATCTGGTGTAAAACAACTGCCAAAACTGAAAGGTCAGCGCTTGTCGATATGGTGTGCTCTAGCCTTCAAAGGCCCATATCACGGAAAACCTCTTTCCTCCACTCTTTTGAGTTTTGATGCAGTATGTAAACATTGTTAAAGCTTCAACACCAACTGCTCAGTTATTATATGGAAACTTCGCTGCAATTTTAAAGTTCAAAAGAGTGTTTCAGTTTGGACTGCTTTTATCTTCTGAAAGAGACACAATACAAGGCAGCCAATCAGAACATAGCACACTGACATACAGGTAATGTCATATACAAATACAGCAAGTCTTAAAGTCACAGTAAAAAACTGCTTCATCCTACTGGATAAAGAAAGGTTGGAAAATACTCATATAAAATGAATAAGTGCACTTTAAAGAGAAACAGTGTAATATAAGAAGAATGTAGGATAGGAGCTTTATTACTAACTGGGGTGCGAGGTGTGAAGAACACTAAAGAACTTCCACATAATGAAAGATTCTGTACCAATAAAAGGCTTTTCTTAGGCTCGTTTGTTCAAACTAAGAAACTTCATTTTCAAGAATGTTCACAATAAAGGCAAATGATTCATTTCCATTGTTAAACACGATCGACTTGCTACCTTGAACATTAGGGATTGTCCTCGCTGCCCTTTTAACCCAGACTGATCAGGTCCTGTCAATTATCTTTATCCGCCTTCACAGCGACAAGTATCCACTCCAGGTTGATTGAAAGATGAGGGACAAGGTCATGGAGTGAAAAGTGCTTTGCTCTCGCCTCAGCTCACCTATGAGAGCACAGTACACATTTTCATTTCCCCTCGCAATCCCATTCTAATGTCCATCTCGCCCACACTGCCATCTTTTCGCCAGTTGATGCCAAAATGCGGTGACATGCCAGAAAAAGCCTGCAGCGCTGTCAGGTCTGACAACTCAGGGTGAATTTCAGAACAAAAGATAGTGCACTGTCCTACTCAATGAGAGAGCGAGAGAGAGAGAGAGAGAGAGAGAGAGAGACAGAGAGAGAGAGATCTCAGCTTTCGCAGTCATAATTTTGCATCTCGTTAACCTTGTGTGGGCCCTCCTGTCAAAGCCTGTGTACGGCGTTATGATGGCTGAGCGGGGGCCCAGCGTGAGGGCCATGTGGCCACACTTCCACTAACACCCTCTCCCACCTCTCTCTCTCCTTCCCTTCGCACATGAAGGACATCTCACCCTTTCCTCTCCTCTTTTTCTCCTCGTTTCTTTCTCTTCGCGCTGTTTTCCGATTAAGCTGACAGCATTCGATGAGCTGGACTTCATCATGTAGCTCAAGGCCACAGAATGAAGCAAATAGCATCTGAAATTGTCTCTGCTTGTCGCGGTGTGCCTTGTTATGCACGGATTTGTGATCAAACGTGTCAGTGTGTCGCAAGTGAATGGAGTGACGATTCTGGGAAAGTGACACCATGCCAAGAGAACAATTTGATATGAGTGATGTCCAACAGACGTAACAGTGCAGTGGTAAACTGCTGTGTTGCTGTGTGCTATATGTGTGTGTGCACATGTCTTTTGAGAGAGAGAAAAAAAGAAAAACATTGAGGCAGATGGAACTGTCAGATTGTCCTCTATGCATAGCTGAGCTGCTGAAGCCTCATCCACTTTACTGCTGAAGTCTGCACAACAAAACACTCCGACACAGTCCCATCCACTCTGCATAACTAACTCAAGAACAGCTCTGAAATAGAAACCCAGCATGGGCTTCACTCATACTCTTATTTACTGCTCCTCACTGTCAGCCATGCAAAGAGAATTGGCCCTGAGGAAAACCATTCGAGGAAACGCCGTAGATAAAGATGAACTTTAAATCGCAGGCCGAATGCTTCCTTTCATAATTGGAGGATCTGCTCAAATGAAGTCTTCATTTTCAACTTGCACTCTCTGAGTGGTCTTTAATCAGACGTTTTAGTGGAATAGTCCCCTTGAATTCTCATGTGCCTTGTCGCTAGCGCTGTGCAGCACTCTCCAAGGGCAATGTGTTTCATCAGGAATAAATTGGTAAACTTCCATTCTGCCTGCCCGTGTTCTCACCTCCTCTATTTCTAATGAATTAAACGTGTGCTTGTATGCCCCTGAGGCCAGCACTCCAATCAATTCGCTGTATTTACCAAGTAATTGCAAATGACTGCACCTAACTGCATTACTGTATTAGAGCGCAACTTGAACGAGGTCTATTAGGCCCAGAACAAACACTGAATGCTGATGATCGGAGATCGAGAGTTGCGTGAGATGAGTTGAAAGGCTGGTGAAAAACTATGACTGTGTGGGAATGTTTGTAAAAGTGTTTTGAAAAGTTTCTTCAACTGTGGGAACTTTAAAGTCTTATGGATTAAAAAAAAACAAGATTCTTGCATTTGTCCCAGCTTTCTCTCTAAGCTAGTCACGTCAAATTGCACTCAATACTAGTCTCCTAGTCACACATTGTCATCAGTGCTGAGAGGGTGGCGGGTTGCATGAAGTGCCACAACATACCGCTCAACACGCTTGGAGGAGTATATTAATTGCCAATTAGCCTGGCTAACATTATACTGAATAACGGGGCAGAGGGAAGGCCATACTACCTGAAGAGTAAAGCTAATTATGCTCCGCTGACCAAGGATGGCCAGGGCACTGCATCATTTTGATTCATGTTATAATTCACATTATCACAATTTTTGAGATTTTACGACACTAAAAATGGGTTTTATGAATAAATATAATTATTTACCCTTGCCCAGACATAAACATTTTTATTCATATCAAATTTGTAACAAAAACATTATTAAAGTCTCTTAGATTTGATCTTCTAACAAATGAGGTAAATACTCAGCATTCAGTGTATTTAATGCAACACAAAATGCATCATCTTTAACTGGATGGAGAACAGTGGCGGTCTTTTCAGGTCTTTTCAGCTCTCCTAGTACGACCAGGTGAACTTAAGTTGTTTGGGCGGCGTCGTTCAACATGCAATCAATGACGGCCTTCACAATCACTTGGCAAAACATAAACAATAAAAAAACAGTCTTTCCGAACTGTCTAATTGATGTGACTTCCCTGCTGGCCACCAGGAGCTGGCATTCAGGGGTCATGATGGGAGCAGTGAATCAGTAAATACTGGTAGTTACTGGGACTTTACAGAAACATGAGCTAAATATGACTCTGTCTTGGCCACACAATTTCAGTCATCAGGTATGTC
>JBBPCX010000040.1:6716517-6728456 GCA_037974365.1 Hydrocynus forskahlii | reverse complement strand
GAGACATCTGGGTCAAACAGAAGGGTTTATTGAAATCTGTAAATAAATAAATAAATAAATAAATAAATAAATAAATATACAAACAAACTATGCCCGCCAAGTTATGCTGTCATTACAGCGGCTTGAATGAATCAGCTCTTCATTTGCCACGGACAAATGTGCGAGACGACATTTACTGTGGTGAAATATCAAAATATCTGTTACATAAGGACACTTTGCTGCGTGTCTTGCTGTGTTAGTGTCTGCACGGCTCCTGTGCACCAGAGGTGCTTATGCAATAGTCAGAAATACATTGAGCCTACTGTACTGCTCCTCCATCGTGAGCTGTCAAAACAAAAAAAAAAAGTTTCACAGGCATCAAAAGCTTGTTCAGGAATTTAGCAATTAGAAGCATCCTTGACTCCTTTATTGAGCTTTAGCAAACCTGTCTCCTGTATCTTCAACCATGTCAAGGGACTTCATTATACTTCTGTATTATATAGCTTGCTGATTATGCTCCCCTTAATTGGAGCGGGCCTCGGAATGCCATTGGAAAAGGCTTTTCTTCATAGCCAATTCTCTTGGCCTGTCTTTTTTTGTTGACTGTACTTTTTGAGGGCTTGTCTTGTAACATCTTTGAAGTCTTTGACTTCCCTCCCTCTTGATGTAAGATCCTAAATAATTTCTTCACATCTGATCCTGAAATAGAGGCCCTGTAAGAGGAACCAGGAGTCTGCTAATTAATGGATGAGTGGGATCCTTACGAAAGTGCTCGGGAGTAGAACATCCCACATTGCGCAGACAGACACGCGGTATGGAAATGAGGGACATTCATCGTTGCTCATTTCATTTATTCTTTTCTTCTTGTTTTTTTTTTTTCTTGCAACTTCGGTGAGACACCAGCACACGCTTTGCGGGGTTTTAGGCGTGATATCTAATCACCAGGCAGCTTTGTCTCCCGCTCTTGCTCTAATACACGGTTTGATAAAAAAGCAGAGGCCCAGGGAGACAAGAGCACATCAATGTACATCAGATGAAAGAACGCATCGACTAAACGAGTTCAGCTGCAGTTGACACAGAACCCTTTCTGAATCCGAGATAAGACAGTCAGAGCTTTTCCTATTGATAAGCTGGCAGGGCTTCACAGAGAGCTGGCCGCTTCACTTGGGGAGTATTATGTGGAGTCTTCTGGCCGGGCCTTTTAAAGTGATGAGAGGGCAGAAGGATTCCCGCGGTGTAGTGTTGCCTGACTGCTTCCTGGAGCAGCTTCGGGCTCTCAGCGTGCTTTGCTAGGTAGCTCATCTCCACTCCACCCCTGCCACACACACTCACACACACACATACACACACACACAAACACACACATTCACATAACCCACCCCACCACCCCCCTGAAGACAGAGCTGGGCAGGGAATCAAGGAGTAAAAATAGCACTGAACAGATGCTCAGCTTTCTGAAAGCCATTATCAGTCAGTGGTGAGGTGTTGCTCAGGGGCTGCTGCAGAGGTATGTGTGCTAACACTTTAACACTCCCGGCACATTGTAGGTTGGAAAAGCTTGGAGGCTTAGGATAAGGTTCTGGGTGAAAATAAGGTGAGTGCAAGTCAATGAGCCAACAAAAATCATAACGGGCATCTGTTATTAATATATGTGTTAGCACTGGCGCATTTACGAGCATAAAAGATGCTAATATGCAATCATTCCTTGATCCAGGATCATCTCCTCTTTGATTAACATTCTTTATGATTAAAGATTAACTAACAAAATGTCGGATCTGTGGTTATTAGACAGTTGGCATCCTCCACTCTGGTCGCTTTGGTAAGAAACGAAGCTCTTTGGTCGATTTGGTGGAAAACGTGGGATCCTCATCCATACTGTCCACAAGTATGGGGGAGGATCGGTAATGTATTGGGCTATTTTTTCTCTAAAGGTCCTGGGAACGTTCTAAGAATATGTCAAATCAATTAATCATGTCTGATTCTGATTCTGACATCAAGTACTAGGAGATATTAAATGAAAAAAAAATGATTGGCTCATGGTTGGGTCTTCCAGCATATCAATGATTCAAGATGTATGTCAAAATCCATACAAAAATGATTGTTACCATACAATCAGTCTTGGTGATCCCAGTCCTCTTAGCTAACACCTTTAAAAACCCGTGGGGTGAACTGAAGTGGAGAGTCCAGAACAGAAGACCTTGTACCCTAGAGAGGTTCCGAATGGGGGAGTAGACTCAGACTCTTTCTATTCTCCATTTGCAAAAGACATTACAACCAAAGACTCCTTGAATGCTGGTAAAAGCACTAAAAGCAGGGCTGATAATTATTTCAACAGATGTGGTTTTGTTGAAAAGTCTTGTTTTCTGTGACTATATTTATTTCAGTTAAATGATAGAGTTTTTCAATTTTCGGCATGAGGTTAAACTAATTAACCACAAAGATATTTTTACATTAGGTTTGCAGAAATAAACCAGCAGCTGCAAGGATACGAGATGCAAATGCACAATCAGTCCATGATCCATTTCTCCAGATTGAATCTTTTTCTTCTTTGATGAGCATAAAAGGATTTCTGCTCGCAAGCACACTTAACACACTGGATGTTGTGATAATTGTCTTAAAACTAAAACATCAGAAAGAAGTTAACATTCACAAAGGATAGGGAATGCTAATGTGCAGTGAGTCCATGATCCAATTTTGGAGTTTTCTTCATTTAGGAGTACTTTTGACTTTGTGAACTTATATCAAATCACACCCTACAAAATTATATATTTTTTCAAAAGAACAGTGTAAAACACTGCCACTCCTGCAGTCACTGGTGTACTAATCATGGCTGTAACGTTCTCCCTGTCCTTTTCCCTTGTTTCTTGGCCTTTGCAATGTTCTCTTATCTTTTTGCTCTGTTTTACTGTTTGTCAGTGTTTACCCATGCAATGTTCTTGTCTGCCATTTGAGTTTGTTTCTGTTTCGATGTCTGCCTCCGTCCTAGTCCTGCTTCCTCCTCAGTGTTTCCACCTTTGTCTTGTTTCTGTGTCCTCCCTAGTCTTCCACATTGTCTAGTTAGTATATATACCTCTGCATTTCAGTCTATGTTGGTTGGTTCTCTGTGTTTTTGCCCCGGTGTTCCTTGGCTCATATTTGCTCTGTGTTTCTCTGTTTGGTTTTTAGTCTTTGCATGTCTCTGTTTAACCCTGGTCCATTCTCGTTAATCTCCATTCGGTATTGTCTTGTTTTGTTTTGTTTTACTTTATTCTTTGTTATTTCTCTATGGTGGTTCAGTGTTAAGACAAACTCCACCCAGCTGGAACTCGTTTTGGACATCATGTTATATGTATTTTTAAAAATATGACCAGATTATATAGAAGTAATTTGAGAACCATCCTTCTGGAAAATGAACCTTTCATGAACCCCATTTTTTTCTTGTATTAGTGCAATGTAGTGACTTCTGCAGCAGAAGTCACTACATTAAAAGCCCACAGGTTCCTTAGCAGTAGTTTATACCATGCGTGAAGGGCAATTTTATATCGGTTGTAAGAGCAAGATGTGCGATACATTTTCTTTTCATTATTTAATGGAACAAGCTGAAAATCTTTGATTAGAAAATGTTTGGCTCGAGTTCAAAATGCACTTTTAAAAACCTTTTTGTGTAACACTTGAAGTAGTGCATTGATGAATATGATTTCATCTGTAAATGCTGATGATGTTGAAGTCGAAGGAAATGATCTGTATGAAACAGACATATCGTAAAGGCAAACGAAGCAGGAAGACATTCTAGCTAGTCATAAAATGAGTTGTGATTAATAATGTATCAGTTTTGGCTTATAAAAGAGAATGCACATGAAAATACACATCACGGCTGTCTTTTAGGCATTAAGAGCAAACGCATGAGATGGCTGGAACATCCTCTGAAAGTGTGGTGCACTTACTGTAATGCAGTTAGAGCACGAGTTAAAAGCAATGCCATCCCTAAGAGGATAGAGAGGGGATTCAGAGTGAAAGTGAGAGAGAGAGTGGGAGAGAGAGCAAGAGCGAGAGATAGAGACAGAGTGAGAGAGAGAGAGAGAGAGAGAGAGAGAGAGAGAAGGGGAGAGGTGAAATAGCAGGGGAGCAGAGTCGATTCTCCAAAAGCTAAAAAGATAAAAGCACATTTAGGACATCCACAGGGACTGCTAGTACCCTGCCGGCCTCTGTCTGAGGCTCTGATGAGTTTGTGGTTGTGCACCTCTTTCTAATATCTATCATTCTTTGCCATAGAGCCATACTGTCTTTTGTTGCTGGATGACCTGTCCACATGGGTCTAAAAGGAAAATGGGTGAACAGCTGTGTTTTAATATCTGTCCGACTGGAGAGAGAATGTGCTGTCAACACAGTTTACCAGCTCAGAGACTGCTAGCATTTTTTTCGACTCACATTGTTTTGGTTTCAAAAGCAGCATTGATTGCATATTACAAAAGTCTTTGCACAGTGGTGAGTTCCCCCTCCTGGGGCAAAATGCCTGCAGTTCTTGTGGTCAACACACCATCTGTACTCATTAAATACTGACTACAAAGTCAACAGCTTTGGTGTAGAGGTCAACGAAGGTATAAGGTATAAAAAACCCACACTGCATCAGCACAGATACTGCAGTGAGGGTCCCAGCCTTATCAGGACCCTTGTCAAGACTTAACATAATAAACTAGATGAATGATTGGACAACAAATGTGTTGTCACTGTTGTTAAGGTAAGTTCTGTTGCTATACACTGCAGGGGATGTTTTCCATAACACAGCTGGTGGGTTTGCATCAGGGCCCAGGTGACACTGCCTTTAACCCATGGGGATGACACTCCACAGATTCTGTAACTATAGCGCTACATATAATACCCTGTTATATATAGATCACCAAAGCCAAGCAAACCATGCTACCTCACGGTTAGTATAAATCTGAATATTAGATGTATACATTATATGGGCAAAAGTATTGAGATGCCTGATGATTGCACCAAGAGGAACTTTAGTGATATTGCATTCAAATACACAGACTTTAATATAGAGCTGGTCCTCCTTTGCAGCTTCCACTCTTCTTTTCGTTTCTGTGGGAATTTGTACCCATTCATTCTGTAGAGCATATATGAGGTCAGGCACTGATGTTGGACGAGAAGGCCAGGCTCACAGTCTCCGTTCCAGTTCATCACAAAGGTGCTGGATGGGGTTGAGGTCAGGACTCTGTGTGGGCCAGTCAAGGTCTTCTACACCGAATTCATCCAACCATGTCCTTATGGAGCTTGCTTTGTGCACTGGGGCACAGTCAACTGTGTCTACAAAGTTGGAAGCGTTGCATTGTCCAAAATGTCTTGGTCTGCTGAAACATTAAGATAAAGCCTTTCACTGGAAATAAGGGGTCATCTGAATTCAATAAGTAATAATGTGTCCCAATACTTTCGTCCATGTAATGTATATTAGAAGTTCGTTTCCCTTATTAAGGCTAAGCCCAGACTACGATTTCCAGTGGTGATTCTCTGTTTACAGTGAAAATTAGCCCAAGACTGTGCTTAATTCATGTTTAGGAAACCAGCACTACATCATTTTCTTGCATATTGCTGGCACTGTCTCTAGATGTTTGAAGACCTTAGCTTTCTCTAAGCAAATTAAATACTTGCAAATTATACAATAAACTGTTAAGAAGGAATATCAGCTTGAAGAATTAATTGCAAAACATGATAACATACAATAGTTTAAAAAAGAGTATTTCTTAATGCTGGTCAAGGAGTACACACTACCCTGTGCATTTTCTATCCTATAACACACGCTATTCACCTCAGTATGCTGTTAGTAATGAGCTGATTAGCTGGATGAAGTGTGTTGGTAGAAGGGAAAACACTAAACTGTGTAGAGCCGGGGGTCTCCAGGTCCAGGGCTGAAAAACACTGATGTATGAAGCAATTGTTTCCAGTGAAGTGTAACCACCACCTTATGTTTCCTAACACGTAGAAGAATGACCCTGAGATATTTCACTCAGTGAGGTATATTGATTCTAAATGGGAAAAAAAAGCAAAACAGCAGTGGAATCGGCTTGACCATCTTTTCTTGAGTTCAGGTATTGAAATGAAGTTCAGGAGAGAAAAAGTGGACGCTTTAATTGTGACTGAAGCAGAAATTCTGAAGTAGTACAAGAAGGCCAGTATCACAGTACAGAATAGGAAGCCACCTCTCATCCTCCTCTGCATTCACATGTGTGGTCTGAGGTGTTGCATGGAAGACAATAAAAGCTCAGATCTAGAAAAAAAAAAAACACCACCCTTCTCTTCTTTTTGAGAAAATGAAAGTTAACATTACATATCACAGTTTAATTAATACAGTAATACTATCAAATATCTGAATTTCGATAAGAAAAGGCAAATCACGTTTTCCCTGCTAATCTGTGGCTCTAATACGCAGAAAACAGAGACCGAATGCTACTGCGGATGAAAAGCTTGCCTTTGAAGTACGCACTGAAGTGAGGGCTCTTCAGACTAAAAGCTCCCCCAAGTTCTATTTTCTCCAAGATGTAAAAGTTTCATGCAATACCTGAAAAGTTCAGTAATACCCAAAGACATTAGGACACTGCTGAAGCTGCAAGTCGGCTGATGACTCGCTTTTAAATAAAAAAAAAAGAGAGAGAGAGAAAGTCCCATCCAAATCTGAGCCCTGCTGCCTGGAGAGCCGAGCATCTTTAGGCACATGGCGGAGGCTGCTGCGTGTCACTATGTGGCTGGAATTGGATGCTCACTTTGCCGTAGAACAGGCGGTCCAGACAATTCAATTTCTCTTTGCCTTGGGAGAACAGCTCAAGGCTAATGAGCCACTTTGTCTTACGTGGCACAACCTGGGTCCATCCCTCGCTTTCCCGATCAGCTGTTTTCCTGCAGTCAAACAGATAAGGTCATCACATTCCTGCCCTGTTGCCATGGAGAACGAATCTGAGGCTGGTAATGACATTCACCCTGGGACGGGTTTCATTTTTTCATCAGACTATCCGTTCTGATCCCTGCCTCCCCTGGGATTCGGGGGTTGATAAGGTTCACTTTAGAGTCAGGTTATCTTGAGAAAGGTTTTTGAGATTCTCAGAAAAGAGAGATTATTATTGCTATTTTCTTTCTTCCCTCAAAGCCTCTTTTGATTGGATTTATGTCGGCAGTACTATAAACATGTTTTTGATAATAGCACCAGATTACTTCTGCGTGCATTTGTCTTTTTTTTTTTTTTTTTTGCTTCACCACGACAAGGCACGTGTAAAATAAAGACTGGTTTTATTGATATGAATCACACGGCAGATACAACACATATGCAAGCGCAACAGTTTTGGATACCACCATCGATCTCTTCTAAACTACGAAGACAGCTGACTTGTGAAGTCAATTCTGAAATACAACCAAAGTATACATTGCTATCTCATAAATACATTTTTTGATACATTCTATTGTAATATTTTTTTGCTGACATAGAGATATGGTTTTGATAGATTCTTTTTGATATAACCTCTTTTTTTGTTTACAATCCAAGCTACCAATTAAGGACTTCAAATTTTGTAAACACAAAAACAAAAAGAAGAAGATGCACGGTTAATGTGAACCAAAAAACTAGACAGAAATTAAGCATAGCCAAAAAAAAGGGGGAAAAAAAAAACATTTGCTAGTCTACTCTCCTTTTTTCACATACATGTGTCATATTACTCCGAAATACATACATCCATGTGGATCTTAGTGCTAAAAAAATGCCCATGCAAAATGTTGAGAAAATCCAAAACGCTACATACAATCACAATGACATTATTATTTTTTTCTCTCATTTTAACAGGGTGCCTCCAACAGTCAGTGCCTTCATTTCTATAGTTGGTGTTGAAAGTTTTTTGATTGCTCTTGATACAAAGGATATGATTGTGTAAATAAACAGTAATATCTTCCTTGCTGCACCATACTTTCCGTCCCTCCTGGCCTATTGGATGTTTTAGTTCATGTTCATAGACAAAGCTGTACAGGTACTCTGTGATACAAAATTGAGAACACAATCATCTAAAGAAAGAATGAATTCAGTGTCCAAATCTTAAAAAAATGAAAGGCATAACCATTTGGCAGCTGTTTATAATGTTGCCTAATATTACTTTGAATACAGTTTGACGTCTTCTTTTATTGAACAATCACTGGTATTACTCTACTCTTCGGTATTCCATCGGATCTACATCTTGGATGAGAAGGTCACTGCGTCAAGATCTACGGCTACTCAGAGCGGATAAGGTGGAACAGGGTGACGTTGTACAGCACCTGGTGCCCGTTGTTCCACGCGTACAGTGCTCTGTCCTTAGGGTTGTAGTCCAGCATAGAGATGTGGGAATACTTGTTCTGGAATGGGATGTCAATATACTCGTAGGTGGAGGAGTTGGTGTGGAAGGCGTAGTAGACCTTCGTTCCTCCAGAGTAGCCGTTAGTAACGTAGAGAGTTCCACAGATCATGAAAGCCTCCCCAGCGCTCCTTTTCGGGTGGTTGGTGGTCCAGCTCTTGATGACCTGCAGTGTCATTGGATTGAGCTTGCTGATGACGATGTTCCCTGCGTTCTGATTGGTGGCATACACAGCCCAAAGTCCACCCTCGTCCACCATCAGGTCGATGTCGGAATGGCCACCCCAGGAGTAGTGGTAGCGGTTGTTAAAGCCAGCATAGTCCAGCTGGCTGGACTTACTGATGGTGGACGTCTTGAAGTCAAACTTAATGATGGTGTGACTCTGGAACTTGTTGAAGTAAATGGAGCCGTTGTAGACCACCTGGCCGGTGCCAGACCAAGGGTGTGGGAGACGATGAGAGGTGAAGTTATCCGTGTTCATGAAGTCCGCCATGGACTGGTACTCTCGGACGAAGCGGTTGTTGTGGTAACCATCCATGTAGTACACCTGGCAACAGACGACAGAGTAACGCTATCAGCTCAAAACTCACAAGATAGTCGCAATATATACATTGTACATGGAAAGCTGTTGGGAACTGTACTGTAGTTCTAGTTTTTACAAATTAAAGGTTTACTTACATAAGCCCATTTCTTCTGAATCATCTATCAGTTTGACACATGATGTACGGTAATTCTTTAAGGTGCACATATCAGTGATTGGTTTTTAAAAATACCAGTTTCTTATAGTACAATAATGACTGATAACATTTCAAAATGTTCTGTTAACTCTCAGTACATACGCTCCGTGGATGGAAACTGCAACCATCGTTTGTAGAATTTAGCAAAATTCCTGTTTTTTTTCTATGAACGATAAAAACAACGCACTTACGAAAACCACCTATTCAGCGCACAGAAGTTTTTATTCCTGCTGAAGTTATAAGGAGTCTTTCAGTCTGACTTGCTTTTTGAATGAGGTTCAAAAGAGGATAGCCTATCAGAACAGAGATCTTTTGAAAAGCAACAGCTGTTACATTAAGTTTCATAAGGAATGGACACAAAATTACTTGGAAAGAATTGTGTAACATGAACCTACATAGACATGAAAAAATATTTTCCCTTTTTTCTAAAAAAGGCCATTAAAATGAGATTGAAACGGCAATATGATGTGCATATGCCCTCGAAATATAGTGCAATCTCTACTATTCACTGCAATCAAAGTACTTGGGATGCTTCAGTACGAGCAGCTGAACTCGAATGAACTCTTCTAAAAGTACAGAGGCACTGTAATGTCAGAATGGGATTTAGATCAGAGCAAAGAAAGTTAAGTTCTGCTTTCCCAGAACAAAATACCAAAAGCAGTAAACACCCCATCATTTTCCTTGACTGTTCCAAAGTTAAAATTTTGTGCTCATTACACCAAGCTGGTTTTTTTTCTTTACACCACAAGCTGTTCCCAAATGGCAGTCCTATCACAGGCCTTTGTGAAGCTAATGATGCATAACATATATTCTTAGTTAGTTGCTATTTTACAGAGGCGCTACTGCAGCTATAGAGTGTTTATGAGGCTCATTTGGTAGTTAGTTAACTGGGTACTCAAAAAAGTTCAGCTAATCTTAAACTACCATGAAAGTGTTTCATTAGCCCTTGATTGAGGTTTTTCTGGCCATTGCTAATCCCTTGCCAAAGGTTTGTGGCTTCTTAAGCACATCAAAGTGTGTCTTCTCAAGTTTTTCAAAGAATAATCTCAAGGGCAAAACTCTGACCTTTCGTCAGTCATTCAATGCAGGCATACATCAGAATGGTAGATGCCTTTCTGTATCTTTTCTATTGGTTTCACTCTCAGTAAGCCAAAAAAAATCACAGGTACCCCGAGCCATTCCCTTAGAAGTGCTGCATTCACATATGACAGCGCCGTTGATTATTTGGCAATCCGTCTACTGACATCTAACAAAGACTGATGTGTAGGCCATGTCTGACAAATTGAAAAAAAAAAAACACCAGAGCTTTTAAAAAGACAAAGGACACTGAAACGGCCAGACAAATACTGTGGATGTGCTTCACTAATTTAATAAGCCTCAGTCTTGGATGCTTTTCAAGCAAATATACTGAGGGGACAAACGAGAGTGCTGATACGGTATGGGAAAAGTGCGTTTAGCCCCCCAAAAATGCAGCGTCATGACAAAAGTCAAGGGCACAGCACTCAAAGCGAATGCAATTCATCTTCCGCTTTACATCCATGTGATGAAAGCATTGTTTCCACAAACAAAGGAGACGATAATGCAGAGTGCTTTTAATTAATTAACTTACCCTCGTATCTCCGTCGGGGGCAAGAGGATCAGTCATCCATGATCCGTATCTCGATCCGGATGTCTTAATAGTGACAGGCTCACTTATTCCTGTCAGTTTCCCGCAGGCTGCAAACAACAAAGCAGAATTAGTGTGGATAATGGAAGCATCAGAGTCAAAATCAATCGAGGTTCAAAATA
Source organism: Hydrocynus forskahlii (assembly GCA_037974365.1). Lineage (NCBI taxonomy): Eukaryota > Metazoa > Chordata > Actinopteri > Characiformes > Alestidae > Hydrocynus > Hydrocynus forskahlii. Next base: position 6,717,601 of record JBBPCX010000040.1, on the reverse strand, counting down.
CGTCATTTAGTGCACATGGCCCATACTGAAAAAAGCTTCTTTTGAATGTATTGTTTTTGTGATGTTACAAATGCACCATATGGACAAAAGTATTGGGACACACCTCTTAATTGCTGAATTCAGGTGGCCCGTTACTTCCAGCGAAGGACAAACTTAATGCTTCAGCACACCAAGACATTTTGGACAACGGCATTCTTCCAACTTTGTGGCCACAGTTGGGGGAAGAACCTTTTCTATTGACTGTGTCCCAGTGCACAAAGCAAGTTTCATAAAGTCATTGTTGGATGAGTTCGGTATGGAAGAACTGGCAAACACAGCGCACTGCCCTCACCCCCATCCAACACCTCTGGGATGAACTGTAAAGGAGACTGCAAGCCAGGTCTTGTCATTAAAGTCCTTGTTGCTCAGGTGTCCCAATACTTTTGTCCATATAGTGTACATTCACACCAATCCACCGATTCCGTCTGCAGCGGTTTAGCCCCTTTTGATATTATAAGGGGCCTTTCAGCTTTTCTGAATGAGGCAGAATATAGTGTAACCTATTTAAACTAAAGTTATTTGTGTATACTGTAAATTACTTGAATCCAAATGGGATGGAAATAGAGCACGGTAGGATCCTAAGTGGGGAATAACTAGAAGACTAGCATCTCCTTGTATTCCTTATCAAATCAAGCCTTGCTTGCACCATGCTAAACAGACTAAAGTGGTCTGAGAGAACATATAATCCAGTTTTAAATCAGATAGAATCATATGGGTTATCTCCATATTCATACACCTGAACACCACATCTGGTGCATCAAAATGCTCATTAGATGTAAGCCATGCTTCTATCAGACTCGGGTATGTGAAGCACATGGGAAGAAGTTTCGAGGCATCAGCAAACGGCTCATACTTTTCTGTTTTGACATGGTGCTAGACAGAAGCAGTCAGGCGCGACTTGTGCGGACGTTAGCAGTGTTGTCAGAGAGTGGAATATAGAATATGGATGGCCTCTCTTTCTCTCACTCACATACACACACACACACACACAAACACACACAAAAACACACACACACACACACACACACAAACACACACACACACA
>JBBPCX010000040.1:6702144-6715835 GCA_037974365.1 Hydrocynus forskahlii | reverse complement strand
ACACACACACACACACACAAACACACACACACACAAACACACACACACACACACACACACAAACACACACACACACAGATAACTGAACACCCTTAGGCTAGTGTCAAAATCCAACTTTTTATCTCACTAGTTCATTCATATCTATGACTCATGGTTTCATCCATTTTTCCACAGCTGAAAATAAACTCTCCTTGTCATTCTTTCTCTCTCTCTTTCTCTCTTTTTCTCTCTCCCTCTCCTCTCCCTCCCCGCCATGACATTCTCCCTCTCTCTCCTCCTCTGACATTAGAGCACTGGCTACTGCATTCTCTTTCCAAACCCTCCATTTTTAGCCCCTCTCCTGTTTTCCCCTGATATATTTTTGTACTCAACAGTGAAACCGTACCTCATTGTTTTGCTTAAATTAAACCCAATGACCACGGATTCAGGATCAATGAACTGTTTCACATTTCACCGATTCAGCTATATTTTGAAATGTTACAATGCACTGTTGTTTCAAGTTCGTAATAATCGAGCAAACTACATCAACTCCCTGTAGCACTTTAATCTGATACAGTACTGGCACGTGTTAAGCCTTATACTGCTACACAGCATATAGTAGGACCGTAATATAGCACATCACCTTAGTATACAGTAACTCCCCGCTTATTTATTGTTCAACAGTAGTGGCTTCAGTCTCTCGCAGATTTTTTTTTTCTGAGATCCAAACTAATAATTGTTCACGGAAACCCCCGCACATGCACGTAAACCACACATATCCTTTTTTGCTTTTGTGACCTCCGGGCCTGGTTAGCAAGACAATCAGCCACCTGAAAGGAATGAGCCTCTGCTGCTCAGCGCTGTGTCCAAACATAAACAACCCACACTAGGACGAGGAGGCTTGGCAGACCAGGCCCGGACATCACAGTCACCTGTACTCAGAGGTGGGAGGTTTGAAAGTAGCCAATCCGAGAATGTTATTTATTTTTCCTTGCCGCTGATTGGCTGCTGCCCTGTGACGCATCTGTGGTAGCTGCAGTCCAGAATTTCCCCATGGAGCGTCTCGAGTGTTTTTCGTTTTGTTCTTCTTAAAGCCCTGTATTTTTATTACTGTAAATTAAATGAATTTATTACTATATTTACCTGCTTATACCAAAGAAACTGACAGCGCATTCCAAAGAAAACACGTGCACAAATTACAGTGCAGGCTGTACAGGGATAACATTGGTATTTACATTCTAGCACTGCAGGAGTTCAGTGTAAAATGTACAGTACGGATACGGGTTTACCTTTACATTTTCTTTAAGGGTAATGTATTAAGATGAGTTTAAAATGAAATTAACGTGTTTTGGCAGCATATCTGAAGGGATATTTAGGGTCTACACTATAAAAATAGGCATTTTAACCACATCAGAACATCATGGGTTTTCACTATATGCAGATGCTCTTGGAAATGTAACTCCACCGATAAGTGGGGGTTTACTGTATATAATACTCAACACATTTTTACACTGAACATTATAAAACTGTGATGTGCTCCATTACAGTCCCACTTTCTGTTAGCTGTATAGCTGTATAAGTCATACCTTATTCCAATGCAGTACTAGACCATATATATATATATATATATATATACAGTTTGGGGATGCAACAGCTGTTGTAGAATTTTCCTAATTAAGATTAGGATTAGTCATAATATAGCACTGATGTCTATTTGTGCAGCCCATTCTCAGTCATAAGTATTGTGAACTTGGAATGAAACCCTTCATACATTTTTTTGTAGTTTCATTTTTTTACACCACTTGAGTCTCTTTTAATGGTATTGTCAAAATCAAGTAAACATAATTAAAAAATGTAATGATGTTTTGTTTTATTCATGTGCAAACATACACATGACCGACTCATCAATGGAAATCGTGTAAAATGGCTTGGAATAAAATGTCTTCATATTAAGATATATTAAAATTAAGAACATTTTTTCCTTATTCCTATAAAGTAATCATTTCAAACAGCTTTTGTTATCATAGCGGCAATTTTATAGTATACTTTGATAAAGTATACTATAAAATAAAGCTGGCAAAAAAGGTTCTTTGCTGTAAAATAACCAGGTTTGGTTCCCTTAAAAACCTGCAGAGTTCTTTAGAGAACCATGTGGGTTAACATGCATGTCAAGAACAGGTTTAAAATCCCTTTGTCATACAAGGTGCTTGTTCTATGGTATCGCTCAAAGAACCTTTCTTTTTAGCACAATATCATATTTAGCATTATATCATTTATAACTCTGTCATATTATAGTTGAGAATGCCATAGTATATAGTAACACAACCAGTGGCACAGAGCGCCTGTTTGACTTCCACACACAAGCAGCAGCAATCTGCTAATATTGACCTGTGTAATTCCATAATCTCTATGGGATCGGACAAGCTGCGATTTATTCCTCCCTGTTCTCCATTCTGGGCTTACTGCCGCAAACATAACCCACTTTTAAAGAATCCCCCATGGAAATTAATATTCAATAAATAACCGTTAATCGTCCCTGCACAGATGGGTAATCACTGGAAGCGATCAGATGTGCAAATGTTAGCTAATGGGAGTAGTAAGGAACAACAGAGAATTGTCTTCGTTTCAGCTGATTTTTTGCGATAGTATTCCGAGAAAGTCCAGCTGAATACAGTCTGTTAAGCCACCACAGTCGTGGCACTTAATCGGTGAGCCTGTTGATGCAATTATGCTGCAACATACTGTAAGCAAGATTGAGGTCATGTCCTTTTCTTGCTTCAATACACTCCCCGATACAGTCACTGGTTTAACTTAATCCTGCTCAGTTCATACGAGTCCACTTGGTGTGCATAAAATGAAAAAGTCAATATTTAAATATGACCGTTTAGTGCCATTTATACCTTGCAGGAAACAGTAGCTTATAGATAATCATAAACAAAATATTCTATCTATTTTGGTTGTATAAAAATGACTATACACAACTACAATATATGGACTAAAGTAATGGGACGGACCTCTTAATTACTGAATTTCTTCCAGGGAAAGGCAATCTTAATGCTTCAGCAGACCAAGACATTTTGGACAACACCATGCTTCCAACTTTGTGGACACAATTTGGGGAAGAACCTTTTCTATTCCAGCATGTCTGTGCTCCAATACACGAAGCAAGGTCCAAAAAAACACATGGTTGGATGAGTTCAATGTGGAAGAACTTGACTGACCCACACACAGCCCTGACCTCAACCCCTTCCAACACCTTTGTGATGAACTGGAACGGAGATTGTGAGCCAGGCCTTCTCGTCCAACATCAGTGCCTGAACTCATAAATGCTCTGCAGAATGAACGAACACATATTTCCACAGAAACTCCAAAATTTTGTGGAAAGCCTTCCAAGAAGAGTGAAAGCTGTTATAGCTGTAAAGGGGTACAAACTCCATTTTAAAGTTTAATTTATTTGAATGTGATGTCATTAAAGTCACTGTTGATGTAATGGTCAGGCGTCCCAATACTTTTGTCCATATGGTGTATCTAGGGTCTTATTTCTTATCTGCATTGATAGATGTATTTTATATCTTTTATCGTTTATACTTTTTGTAAGGGTTTATATAACATTACATGAGCTGTTTATACGAAAAAGATAAAGGTGCCTGTGCGATACAAAGGAAAAACCTTTCTTGGTTTCTTAAAGAACCGTTCAATGCCTTAAAAGAACCTTTTTCTAAGTGAATTGTGTATGTGTGAAGAGTGTGAGTGTGTTAAAGTTAAAAGCATTTCCACGTAAGATGAAGGTTTTTGGAAAAACCCTTAAATTGTTCATGAGAAAGTTCTTGATAGGTTCTTCACATACACATCTCATTAAAAAATGGTTCTTTGGGGAATTAAATAGTTTTTCAATGTCGTCACTCAGGCCTCTTTTTTAAAGAATGCATTGTGTGTATAGACACTAATGTATCATTTTTATGTATGTATGTATGTTTACATATCTACAGGTCATGAAGTGAAAGTTATGTCTGTGGAATATTGCCCATACAACAAGTGCAATATTCTCAGTAATAACATTACCATATGTAGTGTACAGATTTCTGATGTATTATTGTGCTCATACATATATTTATATTGACTGTGTAAGTATATATGTATGTATACATAAATATATAATGTACATACCATTATATTATACTGTTGTGTTGTAACAGTGATTGCTGCCTCTACTTTCTTCTCTAGTTTTGTCCACTTTGCAATCATAACTATGCACATTTCCCCCTTGTGGGACAAATATTATCTTATCTTAGGACATAGACTTTAGTTTGAAAAACCCAAAATGATCAGGCCATGGTTATCCTTCTTCTTGCATATTGTATTGTAAGTAGTTCATACAGGCAGGAGATTACTGTACCAGGAGGAATAATCTTTCAGTCCTCAAATCCTGTCTCTATTTTTAGATGATTGTCTTTACCAGTGTATGTAGTTTTTGGCCCAGAAGGAAACAAGCCTGTAGCTCACTTTAGTGTTTACAGTTGACAGCCAAATCCCAGCACGATGCCTCTTCTAAACTAATGTAAAATAGGCCAAAATAAATTACGCCCCGTGCAGGAAATAAATCTGTTGTTCCAGTTTCGAAAAGCAACCCAAATGTATCACTTACCACCTTCTTACACTCTTAAAAATAAAGGTTCTCAGCATGGACATACATACTTCTTGAGGGAATAAAGGGAGCAGAGCCTTTACATTGGATACTGGTTCTTTACAAAACTGTACAATATTGGCTCCTAAAGAATTGTCTGCTGACGGCTCCTCAGGAAACTTGAAGTGGTTTGTCTATGGCATTGCTCAAAGGAATCTTCTGTGCTCTGAGTGCACACAAAATGGACCATCTTTGAGCCTTCAGTTGCATTTTTCTTTTTCATATTTTTTCCGCATTTTTGTCAAAAATGTTTGATTTGCTTTTTTGTATTCATAGAGTGGTGCGTGTTAAATCGGAAACAAAGACAGTGTCAGCGTCTTAGTGCACTGACTTTGACACCAAAGATAATCTGATTTTTCTCTGTCTAACCCCCCTCCCCCCTCCCGCATTAATGTCAAGTCTCCAGAAGACCTTGATTTATTCATTATGGTGGAGCAAGGCGTGCTACTTTAGTGCCATCAATTCTGCTCGGGTGCCAAAAACAGCTCCTCCGCTCATGGTCTAGGGAAAGACCCCCTGAAATTGAGGCTGACGGCGACATTCATGCATCAGCAAGAACAGCTTTTTTGTGAAATTCATCCCTCTGTAACCTTGGATCAAATGTTCAAATGCATGTAAACCACGGCCAAATTCCTTATCGTGGCCGGGGTAACAACGGAACAAGTGAAAAGTAAAACCTTTCACATAACCATGTTGTTACATACAGTCTGTGTTTGGTATCTATTGATCCTTTCTCTTGTTGTCTGTGTTGATTTGCTAGTTGCTTTGAAAAAGTTACATCTTTCATAGTGTCCTGTCATTGTGCACAAGTTGTTTTTGCTATTTATTCATGATGACTCTTACTTTTTACACTGGTCTTTTGAAAACAGCCCCTTACACAATCACTACACACGAGTTGTTTTTGCTATTTATTTTTGATAGCTCTGGACCCCTCTGTTGTAAAGGCACTGAACTTACCTGTATCCACTACCTGGCTTAACATGTGCAATGGCTTTGATGTGCACTTGCATGCTGTAGGCTAAATGTGTTAAATGGGTTAAAAAGCTCAGCAGTATCTGCTGGTGTGAATAAATCTGACTAATTGTGAGCCACATTCTCAGGGACAGAGAGGGTGGTGGTGTTAGTGCTCAAACTCCGCCTACCTAATTTTTGCATGCATGCACGGAGCCTCTCCTCAAGATTTGACACCCTGTTGTGGAGCTCCTCGTAGTCAAAGGCTCCCATCTCCTCCTGCAGCTCGCTTAGCACTGACGTCAAATTCTTCACCTCCTCTTTAAACTGCAATACCAATTTTGCATCGGCCTTGTATTCCTCCAACACTGGTATCATTGGCCTAAGTTCCTCCATTTTCGCTTTTATGGCCTGTAAGGTTAAAATAGGCTTGGTTCAGTAGGCATGCGTGCAACCGTTTTTTAGTCCAAACATCTACCTGACCCTACCATGCCCTCTCTATCTGCCCTGGCATGAGTGTCATATGTGCCTATGCGCATATACATGTACGGCATATCATAAGCATCATAAACAAGTCCTCAGTACACGAAGAACAATTGGGAAAACTCTTTTATTTTTCAATGTTTAAAATGCAACGTCTTTTAAGTGAGTACATGCTTTGCGTCACATACAACATTGTTTACTCATTACTTCAATTACTGTTCCCCCTTGGTAACAAAATATGCATTAAACAAGCCTAAATGAGAAGAGACATGGAAGAGATATCACCATAACATAAATAAAATGTCTACTCATGGAATGCTTCTACAGTGGCATGCACAGAAAAAGAGTGGGACATGGAGCCTTAAAGATGCTTATCGGTTCAAAAATAAACTAAACGGTGCAAAAACTTGTTCTGTAGACCAGCTTGGGATTAGAATTTGAACTTGTTCTTCAGTCTCTGCAGCTTTGATATAATTCATTATGTTAGCCCTGCAAGCAAGAAGATGAGATACTGTTGAATAGCTAACTCACTAGCCTGTCTGAAACAAATATACACATAATACTGTACCCAGATGCAGCTTTAGGCATAAAATAACACATCATGTTGGACAAAAAAACATGGGTGAAGGATGCAACGTGCAAACGGAAGCAGAAATAGAGTTGAGATTATTTGCGCATGGGCAAATAATCGCGATAAATATAATAATGAATTGAAGTCTGACACAGGCTATAAACCTGTAACCTCTAATATGAGCATCGCAGCCTCAATACAAATTCATAAAGCACCTTTGTGAAGCCTCAAAGACACAGAAGACATCTTGAAGTGCCAAATTTATCTTGTACAAATAGCCAGCAGACTTGTCTCCTCGATTCCAGTGATTCAAACATGGCTCTTTATGAATTCATCCAGTGGCTGAAATGCAATGTTTGCACATGCCCTACATGCAGTAATAGACATTACAATAAAGGTTGGGATTTAAAGGGAGACTCTGGTGCTTTTCTGCCTAATCTTGATCTGAAGCATCTATAGCATATAAATAGAAAACTCATTGTCTAAAAACATGCCTCGAATAGAAGCCAAAGGCCAGTAGCGCTGGCGCGGGCCCGATTTGTTTCATTTTTTAATATGTTAGATACAACAGATCAAGACTGAGTTGGAGTCTTCCTATAAGGGTCATGCAAAGAATGACTTTTGCTGATATTTGGATCTAAATGAATAGCACTTTCATGCAGATGAAATACCACAGCTACTCTCTGCACTCTTGAAGACTCCAAAAACTAAACATTTTCTGTCCCTGCCTGCTTTATTTTCTGAGATAAACTACATAATTAATCATAAAAAACAGGGTCATTTTGGATGGGCATATTTAAAATGGCAAGCAGTAAAGTAAATAAACACAAAGCAGGACTTCGTAAGAGGGAAACAGTGCATGTTCTTATAAATTAAGAGACAAATGGAACCAATGAGGCAGAATGTCTGGATGAGCACCTCATTTGACCGTACCTTGTATTGCTTGGCAATGTTCTGCTTGTGGCTCTCCTCCACTTGTTTGAACTTGGTCTCCAGGCCGCGTAGCTGCACCTCCATCCTCTGGACGTACTGCAGGTCTTTCTGCGTCCTCTGGTCCAGTGTCTGGATGGACTGGGTCATGTTCTGCACCTGAGAGATGACATGAAGAAGAAAAAACGGTCCCACAGCATGGACCGTGAGCTTCTGGCACGCAGGTTTTGCTAGAAAACAGTTCAAAGTTTGTAAACTCAATCCTTAATGTGTGTGTTCTACTGGTGATAAAGAAAACATGACATAAGCTGAAATAAGCCTGACTCAAACGTCCTTGTAATTTATTGGGTAACTCAATGTGTAATTATAATTGTGATCGTATAATTACATTTAAATAGTATTTCAGAACTTCAGGTACTAAGAGTTATCACGTTTGCCCTGTGTTTGCCCTGTTTGTGAATGTAAAGGTTACTTTTTCCAGAAGCTGTCGTAGCTGTTTGGTCCTGGCGTCCCGTGAGCACATGGTCTGCTGAGGAGCCACAACAGTGCAAACACAGCGGCCCTCGTTGTCCTGCGCTGAGCTGTACACCTGCCAGGACTCCTCTGGGTTCGCAGGCAGGACCTGGCCAAAGCACGTCACACACAGACAAACGAGGTCAGTGAGAGAGGGTGTAATGAGATACGTCACACTGAAGAATCCCAACCCAATTGTTAGCATCCCTGCCTGTTCCACATTTCAGCTCTATTCACCATACCATATACCTGACCCAGAAAATTCAGCTTTCCAGCCCTTCATTACCTGGAACCGTTCTGCTGGAAGTCACATTGAAAAAGGTCCTGTGGGACTGTCTCACTCTTTAATATAAAGAAGCTGCAATGGTTCCTTGGAGCTGATCCATGGAAGACCATTGATTGAGACCCTAAAGAACACACATTATTTATCTTGTACCCTTTCGGTGCTATACAGTACCATTTTAGTACCATTTTAATGCCATAAAGGAAAGGTCTTTAAAGAATGGTTCTAAATAGTACTGGAATAATAGCAGAACAAATTTTAGTGCACTATTTTAAGGTCCTTTAAAGAACCATACATTCCATTACAGAGAAAAGCTGTTTAACCATGGACAGGACTGTTTGAGCATTACATGGGTTCTTTCTACATATTACCAAATTGCCTTTACTAAAGAACCTTGAAAAAAACATTTTTTGGTGTGAGCAAATATTTTTTGGTGTGATTCAATGGGTGATTCATTAAATTATCAACAGAAGACAATTAATTTGATGTTTTTTGTTCCAAAAGAACCTTCATTTTTTAGGAGCAGTAAGTCTTATCATTGCTTTTTCTCTTTATTCTCATGATTCCCCAGTGTTCTTTGCCTCCTTCAGCTCCCTGAGTTCCACAGCAAGACATTTCACTTATTTCATCTTGCTGGGTTTGAACCATATGCAGCTGATGTCATACCCGCACAAGCTGAACGCCCCTGCTGGATCTTCTAGCCTCAGGACCTGCACTTCCAAATAATGGGGTTTCGCCCATACAGGCTTCACAGCTGCAGGTTCTAGGAGCTTCTGTATGTCATGCATTGACCCACTGCTGCTTTTTTTCCCCCTCAGATGGGATTTTATATAACTCTGTGGTCATGTGGCTTGACGTGAGAGAGCCATCAGGATTTGTGGAATTTAGTACCCTTCCCCTATGTCTCAATCTAATCTCCAGTACTCAAATGGATTCTCCATATTCTAATTCCAGTGTGGACTGCAAGGAGATTTCAGCAAATTGAAGGCACGCCTTTGTACATGGACTGCAGTTGTGGCATCGTACATCGAGATTATATATTGAACCATAATCTCGACTCTCAGGAGATTTAGAGGTGGTTTCAAACACGTCATTGTGCATTCAGATAAATGACCATGCAGAGGCCCAGGCTAGCCCTTAAAAAACCATTTATCCTTACCCACACATGCACACACTGCTACAGTTGTTTCTAGAAATATAGTTTAGGTTTTAAAAAAAGAAAAGAGAGGCAAGACCCAGGTGATTGATGAGCAGAAACTCTGTTAACGTGCTCCATGCAATTATCTGTATGCTGAAACACATTATTTTTCTGCTGTGTGGCACTGTTTGCAGAGAGCTTCCTGCCTGTTTGAGACTTCTTGTACTTGACAAATCTAATCAGGCAAATATTTTCTTTCAAGTTAGATCCGCCCTTGTGATTAGAGTTTAGTGCGCCGCAGCAATGTCACAAAAAATAGCTCATTACTGTTTTCTCAGCTTTCTCTCCCAGTTCACATGTTGCACAATGTCTGCACGTGTCTGAGCATGATCACTTAATTCTGCACGACAGCGATTTCGTGTTTACCATCACACAGAAAGACAAAGAAGGCAGTACTGGGTCCCTTGAGGCTGCATTGCTAGCCTTGTTAAAGCCTTCTGTGATTAGATCGAGAAGACACTTGGGTATTTGACACCTTCTGAAACTGCTGCTGAGGCTACAAGAACTGGCAGTGATGAGATGTATTACCATATTATTAGTAACACATAAGGAACTTCAGGAACAATTTACATCTTAAAACATGGGTGCTGAAATAGGCTTCAGGTATTTCTAGTATTACTGATAGTACTCATAATTCTCATTATAGCCTCATCATAATAATTACCATTATATATATATATATATATGTCATCACCAATAATGATAATATAGATTACCTATGTACGTTTAAATGTCAAAGCACAATGATTGAGCACATTACTATAATAATGATAATAATAGTAGTAGTAAATGAATAATTTTAAATTATAATATAACCTACAATAAGCAATTTAAGAATTTTAAATTGCTTAAATTTAAGAATCCCGTCTTTTATCGTTAGCATCCAGCCATTACTTTTTGTAGGCTCTGTCAATAATAATAACAATATTTATAATAATAATAATAAACCCTAATAAACCCTTTGAGAATATTTCCTGTCTTTTATAGTAAGCATCCCCCACCTACTGTTTGTAGGTTCTGTCAATGCTAATAAGAACATTTCTCGTAGTAGTAGTAACTTAATAATTTATAATTCTTGCAAACCATACTGATTTATTATTATTAATAATAATTATTATTATTATAATAATAATAATACTGTGTGTAGATTCTGTCAGTAATAAGAATAATAATTAATAACAACAATATAAGCCAATATAAGCCATTATAAGCCATTTAAGAATTACGCATCCTCCACTAGTATGTTTGTTGGTTCTGCATCTCTCTCTCGCTCTCTCTCTTTGCATCTCTCTCTCTCTCCCTCTTTCTCTCTCACTGAGTGTCACTCACTCCCGTGCTCCTGTCCGGGACCCCTGGAGGAGCCGCCGCGAGCTTCGTGGTGTTGAGCCCGACCAGAGAAGGCAGGGTCTGGGACATCCAGTTGGTGATCATGGCCATGGTGCTGAGCACGACTCCAATCTTCAGCAAAGGCACCGACATCTCTGCGCGCGCGTCCTCTCCTCTAAATCCTTCATTGTGCCAGGGGGGTAGGTGGGCTCGGGCGGCCGGGCCGGCCGGCGGAATAGTGGCCCCGTGTCGGGGAGACCCCTTCACACACACCCGCGTGGGACATGGTGCCTGCTGTCCTCTCTGTTCTCTACCGCGAGGATGAGGGGATGAGGAGGAGGAGGATGAGGAAGAGAGTCAGGTCTTCTCGCCTGCATTCGAGTAATGCAAACCACGGAGACTCTGCACGGCGTCTCATTGGCCCAGCGGCCACGCCCATCTCATTAATTATTCATGACCCCCTCCGCTCTTGCTTTTTCCCCCCCTCTATCTTCCCGATGTGTTCGACTCACGATCTCGAGATTCGTGTGTGTGTGTGTGTGTGAACCCAAGAGACAACTCATCATCATTACTCTTTTTCATATGTGCTTTAAATGGTGTACCAAGCAATTGTTGCAACTGTAGAAAAAACGTATATTAAGTATTATCATTAATACGTATTAAGGATTATTAATAATAATATGACTGTACTAAATACAATTACATTTTTAATTAAATATTAGAAATAGGATTATATTGGAGGTAAAGTACCCAAGATAGGGTACACTTACGTGAAAAAAGGTATTTATGTTACAGTTTACGGAAACAAATATACCAGGAAACAAGGAAACAAGGAAACAAAGAAACAAAGAAAAAGATGAATAATGTGTATCAGCACAGTTTTGTCTTTCAGTTCATCTAGACCTACTTTTGGCCATGGCTGTTTTTGTTGTAATATATGATTATATATATTATCATTTTATGATTGAAATGGAGATTTTTATGCTACACTAAAAATGCTAAACCGGCAGTGATCTAATGCCATCCTGCAGAGCTCTCTTTGAATTATACAAGAGGATCCGCTCGTGGGTATAACTATTTAATGAAGAAAACATTAAAGGCAGCGAAGGAAGATGGGGCTGACTAAGGACTGATCATTTTGAATTTTATTTCAATATTTTGGGATATTTTAAAAACGCTGATGCTAAATGGTCGTTGCTCAGAGTGGCAGTACATGCATTAGCCAACAGGGGGCAGTGCAGGTCTCTTTATTCTCCTGGCCATTGACCTTCTGGGCTGATCTTGATAACAGTGTTTGAGCATCATCTGTAACCTGGACCTTCATTTTACATCCCCTGACGGTCAGGAAATGGTGTGGTTATGGATGGTCATAGGTTTTTTGTCCCTTCTTAAGTAGTTTTTACCTGCTGATGGTGAGAAATTGATCACTCTCTGAAAATTCACTAAGTTTATCTGCCTACATTGCTCCTGATACCTAAACCAGCTTATTCCAGGGGTGCAAGTATACAAATAAATTAAGCTTTAAAAGGCATTAAGCTCTTGTGATCCAAATAATCCTGGTGTGCAGTCACACGGCTTCCCACACAGTTTGTCACAACTAAACATTGTTTTATCTCAGAAGAGAAAGACATTTGCATGGAGATCAATGTTATTTCCAGTTAATATGCCATGTCCTAGACTTCCTTCCAGTCCATATTTTTAATACACATCATGTAAAGTCTTCAAATGTCACTTACATCCCCATTCTCTTAGTTTATATTGTTGTTCGGAAGTATGATCTTCCACCAAACATGAACATACATTACAGCGCATTAAATACCTCTCAACTTCTTGCATCTGATAGTTTAGTGTTTTTTACTTTTTACCCTCCCTGCTCAAAGCTGTTTTTAACATCTGTGTCTTCAATCTAATTCTGGCTGTATATGTTCTCACTATATCCCAATACTCGTCACAGCATTAATTAACACGTTGAAGATGTTCCCCACACCACAAGGTGTTTGTACATACTTCTGAGCATCCGCAAAAAACAAAAAAGACATGTGTAACATTCCAGAATAACCCGTTTGTCTTGTACAGTGCAGAAGCCTGAATGACATTTCTGTTTTGCCGTTTCAAAGATTTGCGATGTGGCACAGGGTACGGCTGAATACCAACTTGATTTTCAGACCCTATATTTATAAGCGATCAACATCTCTCTGCTGGATTATGTAACAGCAGTGGAGAATATAATAATACCTATTTATTTTGAGCAGGAAAAAACATAACACAGTCATCTTCAGTATGACTAATGTTTGAGAAGTGCTCAAACTATCATCGCCTACCGGTCTACGGTGCAAATGAGTGTATTCACATTTACGACTTTCCCCTGAATGAGTCAGAGAAACTGACAACTTGCTGAAGTTGTAATTTCTCTGCAAGTGAAGCGGCTGCACCTGTCCAGTAGATGTGTAGACCAGCAGACAGCATGTGTGGCTTTGCAAGGTTTACTGCACCACAGTTGTTAACCACACTTTTTAAAAGTCAGTGGAGAAAACAGCTCTAGCCCAATATCATCATGACTTGGTGGGGAAACAGCGAAGCCCACCAGGAATTGAAATCTGCATTTTGATGGCTCCTAACTATGCAACAGTGGTGGTTAATAGAAATCAGTGATGGATTATGATTGCCGATAGAATAACACAGTTCTGAAATACCATGTTATGACTAGAGTTGAGTCAGGGTCTAGCTGTGTGGTCCAACTAAGGGCTTGTAACCCCCCCCCCCCCCCCCCCCC
>JBBPCX010000040.1:6665432-6702044 GCA_037974365.1 Hydrocynus forskahlii | reverse complement strand
GGTTGGCAACCCCCCCCCCCCCCCCGCATTGATGATTCCTCTGAAACAGGCTTAAGCACATTACTACAGCTGGCTTAAAAGCATAATCTGCCCCATTACAATGTGGGATTTGTGGCAGAGCTGAATTATGGCAGACTAATTAGCCCTGTGGTGCGTGGAGGAGGGATGGGTGGTGGGGGGAGAAAATGGCGTTTATGGACCTACTTGAGTGAGTTCAGAGCCCATCAGGACGAGGAGGGTGAGACTCAGGAGCTTGCTTGCAGGCTGCATCTTCCACCACCATCCACCACCTGATCCGGGGCTATCACATACAGGTCCACCCCTTGTTCTTCTCTCTCTCCTCCTCTTCCTTCCTCTTCTTTTTCCCTTTTATACCGTCTTCCTTGGAGCCCTCTCTATCAAAATAAAGGAGAAGAGGAAATCAGCTCGACGTCTTTTAGCATATTTACTGCACCTCGGTGTGGCTGGATGCTATCCTCTCTCGGTCTCCCCTCCTCTCTCTCTTTCTCTACCGCCTCTGAAGACGAAGAACGGAGGACTGGAGCACAACAGAAATCACTTCATCGCTGGCAAAAAGTTGGCTTCTTAATGCAAGAACGCAGGTGTGGGAAGGGAAATTTGAGAGGCGAGCAGCTAGCCGTGGTCCTGAACCGGATGTGACACGGGCAGGCGTGGGAAATTCAACAAGGGTCTGGCAGGGAGGGGAGGAGAGGGGAGGGGAGGGGAGGTGCAGGGCTGGGGAAGAAGGAGCTCAGCAGGAGCCCACCAGAGCTGCACTCCCTCTCATCACAAGTCAGGAGTCTGATGAGAAGATCACCACGCTCTCGGGTTTTGTTGTAGCCTCAGTAGGAAAATTCTGTTATATGGATGAAATATGGCTCAAGCAGCAGAAGAGTGAAAAAAACAGAACTGCAGTGCTATCTCTGCATCTTTCAGAGTAGAGACTTTGTCAGGGTCTTCTTCTCCACTCGAGGGTCATCAGTAGAAAATTCTGTTATATGGATGAAATATGGCTCAAGCAGCAGAAGAGTGAAAAAAAAACAGAACTGCAGTGCTATCTCTGCATCTTTCAGAGTAGAGACTTTGTCAGGGTCTTCTTCTCCACTCGAGGGTCATCAGATGTGACCAATCACGAAATCCAATTTTGCTGTGGGCAGAGTAGCCTCGGTAGCTTTCTTCATTAAAAAGTGCTGTTATATGGATGAAATATGGCTCAAGCAGCATAAGAGTGGAAAACACACACACATACACTAGGGCATTAACGACTTCAGATTCTTTCAGGTCGACTTATCGGTCAACAAAGTCGAAGCCGAGTCGTCTAGTCGCTTGATGACATCACACAGACGCAGCGGAGGAACACAGATTAACAGTCAACATGACAAACAGAACAAAACAAAGGCTGATACCTTGAATTTTCTGGTAAATTTAAGTATACAACAGAAAGTGGGAACAGCTTAAGCCGCGGCGCCACTCAGCGTCCTCTGGACTGGACGACTCTCAGCAGTGCTAGCGTTAGCCATGTTAGCTAGCGGATGCCGTTTCAGATGCCGTGCAGAACGCCGGTACTGTTACTGTACTTTAACACGGACTTGCAGGTTGTGCAGGTCACCGTGCTGTTTGTGTGTCTAGAGTGACGTATCTCCACACACGTGTCTCTCGTCTTGTGGTTTTGTGTTCAGATTCCCCTCACGCCAACGGTACCGCCCCTTTTATGACTACAATAATTGGTTAAGTCACGGAACGCGTGTCAGCATAAGCCAATGAGAGGCAGAGATTGCATTGCGTACACAAGCGCGCGCACACAGAGAGGAAAAAACAGACTAGTTGACTTCTCTCAGGGTGCGTCGACTTGTGCCTCTGAAGTCGATCAGTCGACGAGTCGACTTTTCTGTTAGTGCCCTAACACACGCACACACACGTAACAGACAAATCTCTGCATCTTCAAGTATAGAGACTTTATCAGACTCTTCTACTCCACTTTAGGGGCCATTAGACGATAAACACCCAGATGTGACCAAACATGCTCTCTGGTTTTGTTGTAGCCTAAGTTGCTTTTTCATTAAAAAGTGCTGTTATATGAATGAAATATGGCTCAAGCAGCAGAAGAGTGGAAAAACACACTCTACTATGAAATACATGCATCTTCCAGCATAAAGACTTTATCAGACTCTTCTACTCCACTTTAGGGATTAGATGATAAACACCCAGATGTGACCAATCACAAAGCAGCAGAGATGCCATACACTACAATATACCCTCTCGAAAACACCAATAAATATTAATATTACTGAAATATAACTGAGGAATTAAAGCAGCACAGTCACATATATCCCCAGAGTGAATGTGTTATTGTCTGAATACAGTCAGGAAAGTAGGAGCCCCATGAAAATTTTACTTGTACCTTACCCACATGGGGGGTGTTTGAGGTCCAACTACAGTGAATCTGGGAGATAAGAAGGACTGGTTGCCATGGCAACTGCACCCCTGATCACACATCTCCCACCACACCCACCCCCCCCACACACACACCTTAGACACTTCTTGATTTGTGAGAGATAAAGTGGTTTTGTTGTTTGGATAGATAAGAAGGAAAATATGGAGAGAGTGAAGCGACAAGAGTGAGAGAGAGTGAAAGAGAAGGAGATAGAGAGAGGGAGAGAGAGAGAGAGAGAGAGAGGGAAAGAGAGAGAGACAGGGAGAGAGAGGGGGGAGAGAGAGGGAGGGAGAGAGAGAGGGAGAGAGAGAGCGGGAAAGAGAGAGAGAGAGGGAAAGAGAGAGAGAGAGGGAGAGAGAGGGGGAAAGAGAGGGAGGGAGAGAGAGAGAGAGAGAGAGTGAGAGAGGGTGAGAGAGAGAGGGAGAGAGAGAGGGAGAGAGAGAGGGGGGAGAGGGAGGGGGAGAGATAGAGAGAGAAAGAGAGAGGGAAAGAAGGAAAGAGGTGAAGACTGGCAGAGAGAGGGCTAGGATGAAGAAAAGAGGGGATCAAAGGGGGATTAAGGGAAATAAGAGAAAAGAGAGAGAGAGAGAAAAGGGGAAAAGGGTGAAACAGAGAGAAAGAGGACAAAAGAAAGAAAGAGAGAAAAGGGAAAACACAAAGAGAGTTAAAGAGGAAAAAAGAGAGAGAATGGGAGAAATAGAGACTGGGAAAGAGAGAAAACGAGACAGGGATGGAAATTAATAGAGAGGCAGAGAGAGAGAAAGAGAGAGAGGGAAGAAAAAGATTGTGTGATGAATTGTGTGATTAATTATTAAGTTTAAACTCTAATTATGTGACCTAACTGTGTCTGTCTCTGTGTGTCTGTGTGTTCCACACTATGGCCAAATGCATCAGGAACACACATGAAGTACTATGTAAACATATATATCTGAAGGAATCCTTGTGTGTTAATCAAAACTTCAGACCAGTGAAGATCCTTCTCACTTTGCTGTTTCACACTCTAAAGCATCGTTTATTGACCATGAAAATCCTCACATGCCATCATTAGTGCCGAATTGCGCTCCACTTTCTGACAGTAACAAAATGTTCTATTAGAGCACTAAATGCCATCACCATGGCAGCTCAAGACACACTGAAGGCACACAAACTATAGCGGTGATGTGTTGACCTGTTCACAGTGCAGGCCTCTGGCCTTAAAGGTCACATGGTGCTTTTTTCATTTTTAAAAGTCCAAAGGATGAGTTCTTTCAAAGACAAACATATGGTCAAATATGTTTTATGCATAAACTTATAGAGCTTATTCCAGTGGTAACACCGTTGATATAATCCCACTGTAAAATATTAATTATGTAAAAGTTTATTATGTAACTATGCAATAGTTTTATCATGTGCAAGATCATAAACGGTATAGACTGTACTGTATAGACATGCACAAGCGTTTTCTGTGGTATGCGCTGTCATTTTCTTTGGTATAAGCAGGTAAATACAGTAATAAATGAATAATGAATGAATTTCAAACAGTAATAAAAATACAGGGCTTTAAGAAGAACAAAATGAAAAAACACAAGAACACATAAGGAGTTTTCTCCGGGATCGACAAAGTTAATCGATTCTGATTCTCAGAAATGACTGCAGGACAAGAAAGAAAAAATGTTCTTAAGCTTCCTTTGTTCATTTACTGAAATTATTTTATTGGACTATGTCATTAATTAGAGCCCATTCATCATGGAATGTTCACATCATGTAAATGGCAGCCAGCACTTTCAAAAGTAAAAAAATGAAGAAAGAAAGATCTGGATGAAAGAAAGAAGTAGCAGGTTTCAATATGGAGTTCTTTTTCTGGACGCGACCTGTGCTTGATCACAGTCTTGTTATATTCTGGCAGGCGGTAAGCCACTATTATGCCAAGATATAGATCTATTGCACAGCATGTCAGAGGAATTGCGTATTTTTTCCAGTTTTCTAATGAATGCATAAGCAATGTGGCGTGCTTAGCCAAAATGAAGCCCTTGAGTAATACAAGACAAGCATGCCCCACTTTCGCTTGCAGTCTCTTGCCTGCTTTTTGATTTTGAGATTAGGGGAAGAAAACAATGCCGGGTGTAGCACTGTTTAATCGCATCCAACACTGAGACCGTCTAAGCCGTAACCTCATAAATATGGCATTTTTACAATTACACCAGGCTTCACTGTTGTCTTTCTGCAAAATCTAGAGATAAACCTCAATGTAGTAGGACATATCTTCCAATAAAAAAGAAAATTGATTGATACTTCATGGGAAAGTTATTTTGAGCATGTGGGGCATTTTCAATTATAGTCTGTTTCGAGGCCACCTGTCCCATAACTCATCTGTTTGCTGTTCCTTGCCATATAATAAGCCTCCATACTGTGGACCATCATAGTAGGAAAATGTCTGTTTATATCAGCATGTAAATGTCTCAGGATTACGCCGTTATCCATTTCATTCAACTGTTTTATGACTAAAATGGGGAGATGCCAGAATGATAAAGTGTGAAGTAATTCAGCTGTGACACAGTAACAATAGCCATTTGAACTCCCAAGTGAAAATTGTGAAGAGAAGCAGCACAGAAACGTGCTGCGATATGAATGAAAGAGACACGTATTTACCCCTATTATCCTAATCAACAGCATTCAATGGTCAGCCCCACCAGCATCCAGCAGCAGCGGCCCTGGTCTATAGCCTCATTAGGAAAAAAGCTCTGCAGAACACTGCCAGTACAATGCTCTGCAGCCTTTTGATCTGGGGTTTCCATCAATAAAGTGCATGAATTTAATGTGCCCTGGATCGCGGCTGTTACTGTGTGCTGTTTTTAAACCTTTAGCTCTGAAGATGAGTACTTCCAACTCTTTGGTGGGTTCCATATTGGAGAGATGCAGTGATAGCAACAATAGAGTGTTCATGCAAATAGATTTGTAATTGTTCTGTATTCATTAATTGTTCCAAATACAATAGCATTATTTGATTGCTGTTGTGAAGTTGGACTTGTTTTCTAGATTGATTTACAATTGCTATTGCAATTGATAACAGATTGATTTATTGCTATTTCCATTTCTAGAGCCCAACTTAGTTGTCAAACTGTCTACAGTGTATGACTACTTTGAAATGATTTTCAGTTTTTCATTAGGCTGAACGGGAGTTTTGCTTGTGCTCTGCAAAGCGTGTCCAACCTAACAGTTACAGGGAAGAATGGGTTTGCATTGATTGGTAATTTACAGCCACAGACACACTCGCCATTAAATTTAATTGGAACATATAACTTTTTCCACCGCATCCAGGGAGCCTTTTATATATACGTTCAGTGAAAATCACTTTTTTTGCATTTTCTCGATGGCCAGGGTTATTACTTGCCTGGGGAATAGTTTGCATCTGGATGGAAGATGGCAAGCCAATGGAGGCAGAGTGATGTTCTGGGCAATGTTCTGTGGG
Organism: Hydrocynus forskahlii; assembly: GCA_037974365.1. NCBI lineage: Eukaryota > Metazoa > Chordata > Actinopteri > Characiformes > Alestidae > Hydrocynus > Hydrocynus forskahlii. The sequence continues at coordinate 6,696,162 of JBBPCX010000040.1, read as the reverse complement.
GAAATCTTAGATCCTGGCATTTTTGTAGATGTTATGTGAACACACCACCTACCTACACATTGCTGCAGACCAAGTACCCCCCCCTTCATAGCAACAGTATTCCCTAATGTCCGTGGCCTCTTTCAGTAGGATAATGCATCCTGTGACACTGCAGAAATTGTTCAGGAATGGTTTAAAGGACATGACTTGACTTGGCCTCCAAATTCCCCAGATCTCAGTCTAATCAAGCACCAAAGGAATGTGCTGGATAAAGGCCCTACCATCCAACTTACAGAACCTAAAGAATCTACTGCTAATGTCTCGGTGCCAGATATCACGGCTCAGAAGCCTTGTAGAGTAGAGTCCATGTAGAGTCCATGCCTCGATGAGTAAGAGCCAATTTGGCAGCACAAGGAGGACCTGCGTTATGGCTAATCAGTGCACATATATACCAATGAATGGAAAAAAATACTGTGTGAATGATAGAAGAAGCTTCCTTATGTTAAGAGCTCCAGTACTGGAAAATGCAGCTGTCAAACGGGAATGATCTGACTGAGCTGTCTAAACCAAACATCATGTCCCACTGCATTTTTTTCCTTCATAAATTAATAGTGAAATACGTTCTCTGTTTTTGTGTTGAGATGTCATGTTTTCAAAACCAATAAAATTTAACCAACGAACTTGAAAGTAAAGACAAAATAGAATGAGGTCTGGTTTGCATGCTAAATATGCTCTCTAGGCTCTCCATTTATCTTTCAGTCTGGATAAGTGTGATTGAAAACCCAAAAATCTCCATTATTCCGCAGCTGAATTTCATATTCAACAGCAGGATAGATGAGTATGTTTGTGGAGATTTCAGTGTGCTTTGAATAATTTGTCCTATGCAAGTCAAAACCATCAATATACAGTTTTGCCGTAACAACCAAGATGCACCTTCTTTGAAAAACAACAAACATCATAATTTTGGCCAGTTGTGTTGTGTCATGCTTTTCTCTGTTCATGTTCATGACTGCTGCATGCTAGAAACAACTGCAGTTGGATTTATGAAGATATAACAACATATATGATAAAATATGTGACGTTTTAATGTTTTGACAGATACCAACAAAGCAAGTGAAACAAGGTGCCCATGCATGAAACTGGTGCCTCTGCTTATAGTTCCCTCTATAGGTGAAGAATTATAGTGTAGACCTTCGGCTGTCAGGCACAGTTTGTCAGCTCTCCTCTGCCCTGAGGGTTTCAGACAGCCAGACCACAGTACAGGAAGTTATTATTTGAGAGGTGGACCATTTTCAGCAGTGATACTGATAAGGTAAGAGTATGGTAGTGTGTATTGCGTTGGTGCAACAGTATCATTGCAGTTGCTGGGATTTTTATGCACATGGACACTGACCATTGACAAAGAGTAACACAAATAACACATTGTAACAGATGGGCTACACTCTTACTGTGAACCAGCAACGTAGACCAAAGAAGGTGTTTTTTTAATAAAGTGGCCAGTGATCATGTAATGTAGAGAATGCTCTACAGCGTACAGAATGATCTACAGTTATATAACCCTCTTTATGAGGTATTTATAAAGTGCATAACTCATACTTTGGCACCATAACTAGAAGAAATGACCTCTCAGAGCTCCAAGCACTACTCGTCTTGAACCTCCGTTGCTGAAAAGAAGAGAATGACATACATCAACACTCTTTTCGGTCTTTGCCCCCCAGTGGTGAAACGAACTCCCTCTTGCAATCAGATCTGCGGAGTCCCTCACTGTCTTGGATTCAAGGAGCACCTTGGTGACAAACCAGTCCTCTCGTTTATCTCTTATACATCTTTTCCGATATATTAAAAAAAAAAAACAACCCTCAGGCCCTTACCTTCTTAACTGTTTTCCCTTATTTGTGTATTAACCTCTGACGTTTTTGTCTTCTGACAGGGTTTGTTAAGGGGTGTAAGTTAGCTGGCAGTAACTTGGTAAAAAGTGGGTGTTGATATTATTTTAGGTTTACAGGTATGAAGAACAGATGTAGACTAGTTGAGCACTTACGTACGTCGCTCTGGATAAGAGTGTCTGCTAAATGCTGTAAACGTAAATGACAAGAGTAAAGAGGTGAGAAGTTAGAGAAACTTCTCATTTTGGTGACATCAGTCTCTAAGCAGTCATAACGTGTGTGACCGGTGTGTGTGACACAGAATGTGTGTGGCACGTCACTGGTGTGTGTGACACAAGACAACAAATAATTACATTTGTTCTCACTGTGAAGCTGTGAATCTCAAAAGCACGTTTGTCGCTGGATAACAGGTAAACACAGTCTTCACTCTTTCAACATAGCATTCACAAACACCGCAAAGCAGCACAGTCTTTTTTTTCATCAACATCGTGACAAGAGGCAACATTTGTCTCACCCCACGCAAGCTCTTTTCTTTCAGAAAGTTAGACAAATTTCTGACACATCCTGAAACTCCGACATTACTTTTATTTGTGCGTGTTTGTCAGACCCATACTGCGTCTGAGCAGAAAAAGCAGCTGATGGTTTGAGAGCTGAAAGTTAAAATAGTTATACAACATATGCCCTCCAGTTTTCTGTTAAGAATGATTTCGAGGCTTTCATGTTCCTCCACATGGCTTGGAAGATAAAAAGATGAATATTTAGACTATACTGTAGCTTCTCTTCAGTCTCGACTTGTTTTTGTAAAATCACTTTTGAGTCTTCCAACTTGTCAGAGCAGGTGACTCATTTGTGTCATGAACAAACCTTGCATATGAATCTGAGGTGTAATGCCTTTATCTGTATCTGAGACAGACCTGTTAATCCAGAAATAGGGGCGAGAACTCAAAATCTGTGAATAAAATGATCATATTTTCTGTAGATCAGCCAGCCAGACCGAGCTAGCAGCTGTTTTTGTGCATGTGGCCTATAAATTTGACATTTTTAATTAATTTTGTCAAAAATGAGAATAGTAATTGCCTGAAAGGCTGCTATTTAATCAAAGTGAATTTTAATAAACATCTTTGCCAACTCTATGCCTCTGAATTTCTTTCCAGTTGGTAAATAACTTTACTCTATAAAAAATTCAATTTGAAAAAAAGGAACACTGCGTGAACTTGATATGCCAAGTCTGAGAAAAAGAAAATATATGAGTTGCTTTTTATTAATCAGCACAACTTGCTGGGCAATGTTCAGACAGTTCAAACAGATCACGCATGCTCAGTGGGATGCCAAGATCTGGAGTTGCTGTTGCTCTTCAAAATGTGCACTGCTAGTCAAAAGCTTTTGCACGCACTGAGATTTTCTACATTTGCATGTCACTCACTTAATATTTAATACAAGTACACTCAGTATTCTTTGCTAACAAATACATTTATAGTATGAGTACCTTTATTAGCCAGAAAATGACATATTTTTAACTGTCGCTACTGACCTACAAAAAGCCACCTAATGTAATTACAACTATAATGTGGATCACCAGACAGGTTTTAGATATCGAACAAGCCATTATGTGACAGCTAATGAAATGAAACTGTTAAACTAGCTCATTTAAAGTTAAAGGAGAGCATAGAATTTGACTAGAATTTGCATCACCAAACAACCAGTTAAGAGGATGTCAGACATACACTGTTACAGATTCTTTTCATGTTATAAAGTAAACTTGTTTTATTTGACATATTCTCATTTATGCTTAACAACAATAAAAATCTGCCAAACTTTTGACTGGTAGTGTATTTGGACGGGTTAGCTGTCAGCTGAAATACCTTTGCCGTTGACTGTTTATCTTGTAGATGATGTAGTTCTGGTTTTGAAAGATATCTATGGCTGTTATGACTTAAACAAATAACATACTGTACAAAATGCCAGAGAACGTTGGGCCAGTTTCCTGCACAGGGAAGGATATTTGGTGGCAGAGTCTTGTGATAAACAAAGGGGATTGTTTATGATAGTCATTCTTTCTACCGATTAAAATATTCTGTCTTTAAGCATTATGGTATTGTATTAGCTGACAAGCACTGAGTTTAAAAGGTTAACCCAAAAGCAATTAGGTTTTTTCCCCTAATGCATAACTTTGCTATGTGGCTCTGTTCATGTGGCCCATTCCCCTTGACAAACCCTATATTTATTTGAGGTATTTTGGCTCAGTGTTCCGCATTGCTGTCCTCTTTAAACATTCATTTGATGATGTGTAATGGCATAGTAGCATTTGCACAGAAACAGACTTATTTCAAAGTGCTCCCAGTTGCTTACACCATGGTTGGTATGGTGGTTTTTGGGATCAAACACTCAACCCTTCTTTCTCTAAACAGGATGAGCGATTTTTGTTTTATATGACTGGAGTACATGGTTCCAGAACAGTTCTGAATGATCTAAATGCTTTTCTGCAACTGTTAGAATTACTTCTCTATTCTTTTAAAGCAAAAGAGCGGAGTTTGAGTGGGTATAGGAGCAGAGATGATGCATTTCCTGTTGTCCTTTATGTTGCTGTCTCTTCTGCTGCTTTCAGGTCATCCTGAAACTATTTTAAGTGACTGGCTTCTCTCTTACCTTCCTTATCATTCATCTGACTAGGACAATTAGTTGTGGCTCCATAAACATTTTACTTGAATATTATTGAACCAATTGTATTGACAGGAATGCTTAAAGACTTTGCTGTCTGCTGCAGCCCTGAAACCTTTAAGAAGCTCCTTCACTCTCAAAATGATTGGTGAAATCTCTGTGAAACCAATGGCAAAGTCTTTTATGATGACACCAGGTGTCGTTTACACAAGAGCCGAACTTGATTTATTTTTAAACCACTATATCTATGTACTGTATATTTTAGTTTTGTTTTTGAAGCGTATTTTACTTTATGCCTATGAATATATACTTTTATTCTTTGCAAGTGCAAAGTCAAAAGACATGTTGTTGCACGTATAGGAGGTATCTTACATAAGATTAATGAGACTGTGTTAAGGTTTGGAGTGCTATTTGTGTCTGTTTAGAAGATGTGTTCATATATAATGCTACATCCCTAATAGAGAACCTTTTAGGTCCCATGAAGGAATGACCAAAACCTTTTATTCAAACAAGAAATAAATTAGTATGACCTTCTAACTTTGTACTTAATCTGTGGTGGAAGTGACAGGTGGCAACAGAGTACTGTGAACGGGGAGGACAGTAGGACCTGCAGGCTTCTGACATTTAATCTTACTTCTTTGAAGTGAGATGAAAGGTTTTAAACTTTGTGACTGTGCAGCTCTTATACAGCATACAAAATTATTTACACGTCATTATCACATTAATTGGGTGGAATCATAAAGAAATTGTGGAGAGCCTATGAATAATGCTTCTTTGTTGTAAAGAAATTGATTCAATGATGTTTGAGGTGAAATAGTGCACTGTAGAGAACCTAAGATAACCTTATCTTAGTGGCAATTGAAACGAGAAGTTACAATGTGTGCAAATGAAATATGTCCATTTTATTTATTATCCAGAAAGAACAGCCTACACATGTCCTCGGACTTTGTATATGTAATGTTTGTGATGGTGAAATAGTGGTGAATCTCAAAAATATTTTTTGAGTGCTATTTTGTCTTGCATGTGCTTCTGAACCATAAATTAATGTTAAAAATCTCAGAAAAAAATCTCAGAATTTTTGTAAAACAACAGGTCAATGTGGCAGCCGGCGGCATGTTAATAACCACTGAATGTAGTAACGTCTTATGAAGGAGCTTTTCATAACATTAAACAACAGACATCTGTTTCCTATTACCACCACCATGAACAATTCTTATGTTGTTGTTTTTTTACTTCAAACCACTCTTGAGTGGCTTTTTAATCGTAAGCATTTATAGAGCATTTAAAATTTAAATTATTTGTTTAATTTCCCTTTAAACTTTAGAATCAACATTGGGTGGTGGAGGCCTAGTGGGTAGGGTACTTGCCTCTAGACCAAGAGGTCATGGGTTCGAATCCTACCTTCAGCACACCACCACTGGGTTCCTGAGCAAGACCCTTAACCCCAAGTTGCTCCAGGGAGACTGCCCCCTGTAGTTAGGGAATGGAAGTCACTCTGGATAAAAGTGTCAGCTAAATGCCTTAAATGTGAACATTTAATGTTTTCAGTTAATCATCAGGGTAATATAAAATATTCCATGTGATCAAATAAAAGACTATGAATAGTATGTAAGGTAAATGGAACTGAATTTTCATTGTATACTGGTATGTTGTCATGTTTTCTCTTAATACATTTAAAATTTCCAAAACTTTTTCAGACAGTGTTCCTTCCAGTGCACAGAAACCTCCAAAGATTTATTCTATTAATATAATCTTTGGCAGATCAAGCAAACCATGTCATCATATTTAGTTGATGGAAGCAGGAGCTGTGCTCTCTAATCCCAATAACGAGTGGCTCTTTGCTATTAGAAATTGACTGAGCAAATAAATAAGAAGCCAGGGCTCAAGGCGTTTTTCAATCTTGTTTTTTCAAACTGTGCTTTGGCAGGCTTCATGGTCTTGTCTGTTCGTACATTTTGGGTTTACACAAACTGTCCATAGTAAAATTCAGTGTTGTTGTCACAATAGTTTAGAATTTATGGACAAAAGTAATGAGACACATCTCTTATTTGTTGAATTTAGGTGGAAAGCTTCAGCGTACCAAGACATTTTGGACAACGCCATGCTTCCAATTTTATGGACACTGTTTGGGGAACAACCATTTCTATTCCAGCATGACTGTGTCCCAGTGCACAAAGCAAGGTCCATAAAGACATGGTTGGATGAGATCAAAGCCCTGACCTCAACCCCATCCAGCACCTTTGGGATGAACTAGAATGGAGATTGCGAGCCAGGCCTTCTCGTCAAACATCAGTGCCTGACCTCATAAATGCTCTACAGAATGAATGGGCACAAATTCCCACAGAAACTCCAACATCTTGTGGAAAGCCTTCCAAAAAGAGTGAAAGCTGTTATAGCTGCAAAGGGGGATCAACTCCATATTAAAGTCTATGGATTTGAATGCAATGTCATTAAAGTCCCTGTTGGTGTAATAGTCAGGTGTTCCAAAACTTATGTCCATTTAGTGTAGGACCCAATTAGATTTAGTTCATTTAGCTTTAGCTTTCTTGCCCCTCTCACTAAATGAGGTGGTCTGATTTAGCCTTTAAGCGTTAATAAGTGATGAACTTTGGGCAATAAAGTACCACTACCATTATTTTGGGTGTACCGTTTGGGACGCACAATTGCTTTGGTGGCACAATGTGTGCTATCACCTTTTGAAATAAATAAATAAATAGCTGTATATAAAAGACCCAGAGTTTAACAACTGCTGCTTTAAAGAAGCACTTCTGCAAATGATATGTGCAAGTGTTTAAATCCTTTTACAGTTCTAAGAAGCCCTATATAACATCCTATACCCTATATCCTATATCCTATAAAGCTTTCCCTTAGAACCATATGCCCAAGCTGAAAACCATCAGTGTGTCTGCCACAGCCCTGATGGTCGCAGTAAATGTAGGCTATCACAATGGTGCACAGATTCCTGATAAGTGGGCACTATTGCTTGAAGGTCTTCTTCTATTTGCATCACTCAGACAAGTGCAGAGCATCTAGCACGGATGATCACAGACCCCAAACACCATTAGCCATCTCCTACTGTTTCCCTCTGAGAGAAAATTAGCCACAATGAAGACATTCCTTTAGCATTAGAAATAGGAGAGGCAGTCTCCCATTCACTGATGGGCTGTAATAATGCTCTCACAAACCTCGACAGGCATAGTGTGTTCTCTCGGTTAATATGCTGCAGGCTATGAAAGGTCATACATTATACATTGGGCTAGGAATAGCACCCTATGAAGTCTGATGATTTGCTGTAGGCCATGTTTAGAAATTAGCTGTTTAGAAATGGCAAGAAAGATTATGTCCCTGGAACAATATTGCATTACTTGTAGTACACTAGACATTTGCAGAAGCTAGTCATCTTAATCAAAGGAGTTTTTGTAGGAACTGCAAATATAAATATGTATTTTATCCTATAAAAAAATGAATATGTATATTCAGGGAACTGCCAGGGCTTTAATATAAGTGAAATACCTTCTCAAGAGGTGTTGTAAAATCTTGGCACTTTATGATATCATTCGAAAGAGCTTGTTCAAACCGTATAAGAATCAAAGTCGGCAAACTTCCCCAAAAATCAAAGGCAGCCATCGCATCTCCTCTCTTCAGACTTATTGCCCCTGCTCTCCAAAGAGAAGAGCTTTCATAACAAGATCTGGAAAGCTGTTAGACCTAAGGCAGCTTTACGTTCTAGCTGAAAGGGAAACGAGAAAAAAAAAAACAACAACATGACAACAGGGAGAAGCCCACCGTACGCTTTTCATTTTATGCTCTTAACAAGCCACGACAAAAACTTCTCCTCAAAGCCTCAGATCCTCAAGTGACTGGTGCGTCCTGAAGACTGTGAAGATTGCTCCTCCGCAGTCCATTAGATTTTAAATTCAAATCTTAATTAGTCATGCTTCTCGTGTGGAAATGTGTGAAACATATATATATATATGCAGTTCCAGGAGGCAGTGTGTGGACTTGAGTCACTGACTGTCGTGTTTGGCTGCCAAGTCGAAGAGGATGGAGATGCAACTCTGGCTGTGGGCACCATCTGTCTCCGTCACCACTCTGTGGACAAAAACCAGCCCCCTTTCCCTTGCGCCTCTCCTTGCCCACAGCTCACTGCTGCGGAGGAGAAGGTGGCGTTGGCACGGAGCTAAAGAGCAGCTTATTGAAATCTCTCCCAAAGGACAGAGCATTGTTTGTGTCGAGGCTCGAGCAAAAGGCTCGGGTTATGCCTTCAAAGAGTGTAATCATCAGCAGCAGGGCAAACAGGAATTCAGGCGAACCTAAATGAAGCCACAGCTGTCCCCATGCCCGCAACACTTCAAAATGTGCCATGGAAGAACAAATGTGGTTTCCCTAAAGAACCTTTTAATCGAGCCGTTTCAATTAGAGCTTTAATCAGGCCTGAAATTTTGGTCAGAACCCAAGAAATTTCGGTCAGAATCCAACCCAAGCTGGCACACAACACATTTGGAGTTCGAACTTCACCCGAGCACAACAAAAATCTGCCACATCATTCGGTTTTGAGTCTGAAACTGAACCAAGTTCAAGAAATTGTGTCTGAAACTCACCCGAGCTGTCCCACAGTCATCCCACACACGCACATATTTATATAGCCTATATAAATATGCAGTCTCACGGCCCTCTCCATGCGACTCAAAATCGGTGCTAAATTTTTTATGTCATTGCATCTACCTTAAATACCTCTCATATTAGATTCTGGACTTTTAGTAGCAATAGCTGCTGCACTTTACCTTCTGTTTACTGCGACAACAGGTTACTCCATTTGACAAACTATAATTCACACTTACTCACTGTGGTTCAGTGTCTCCTATGTAATAATATACATATGGTGTAATATTATTCATTATTCAATATTATTATTATGCTGTTTTATTATTAGTATTATTATTATGCTGTCTTTGTTGTATTGTCTCGGACTTATCCCAGTCACACTACTGTTACATATATAACAATATATACAACATATTGTCTATTTATTGTATTGTTTCTGACATCCCTTGCACCTTGTTCAATGCTGCTAACTGCCTCCTGTGCAATAATCAGACTTATAGTGCAATTCTAATGATTTTGTAAAGTTTAAATGGCGTCCACACTATTCTATTATATTAAATTATTGATTGTGTTGTCTGTATTGTTTCTGTCATGACTTGCACTCCTAAAGCTCCATTTCCCAAAGGAGAACACGTTTCATATAACAAAATTGTTTCAGCTGAACAAACTAAATACAAACATCCTTTTGGTTGCACTAAAACTGCTCTTTCCTGAACCAATTTGCTGTTTCATTTTCCATGCATGCCTTTTCTCTCAAATGTGGGCCTTGTGGACCTTGGTGCTAAATTCTCTCAACACAGAAGAACTCCAGCATGCTAGATTAAAAACTAGTTTAAAATACTGAGAGCACAGAGAATAAATAAAGTCAAGAGAAAAATCGAAAGAGCCTATCAGGTCCTGTCGGCTCCAGATAAATATTTTAAGCCTAAGTTTTTTCTCTACTTTGGCTCTTAATGTTATCAAAAAAAGGGAACAGACTGAAGCCCTAAACTGAAATAAAACCAGAAAAAGTCAACAACACATACTTGACTCTTCTCATATAACCAAACTCCAAACTTGTTCTTTAATGCCGCCATAATCCTATGAAATAATCAACATGAAATAATAACATTAACATGTATTTCCCCCTTTTTCAGTTTTAATGTTGCTTTCTTCCCTCACTTAACACACACATGGTCTGTTTATTTTATTACGTTGGTTATATAATTTTTTTTCTATGTAGCAGTCTCTTTTTGTCATTAATCTTGATGTTATAAGTCTTCCAGTCTGTGGTGATGCTGGAGGTTAGACTAAAAAGCAGAGTTTGAAAAATAACTAGTGTTTATTAGTTACATCACATCTTACTGGTCTTAGGTGATGAAGTTATTCTTGTCCTCTCAGGGCATCAAGAACTGCTTGTCTTGAACCTCTGTTGCTCAAAAGAAAAGGAAGACATGCGTCAAGACTCTTTTCAGTCTTGGCCCCCCAGTGGCTAAATGAACTCGATCAGCTCTGCGGGGTCCTCGCTTTCTTCAAGTGTCATCTGAAGACTCACCTCTTCGAGGAGCACCTTGGTGACTAACTAGGCCTCTTGCTATTGCTTACTTCGGCCACTTTCTCTCTTTACTCCATGTTTTCCTTACTTATGCTTTAACCTCTGACTTTTCTTTGACAGGATCTGTTAAGGTGTGTAACTTAGCTGGCAGAAACTTGGTTGAATACTGGCTGTTGATTTAAGTTTAGCTTTTCAGGTTTGAAGAACAGATGTGCACTACTTGAGCACTCATGTACGTTGCTCTGGATGAGAGCGTCTGCTAAATGCTGTAAATATAGAAGTGACCATCAAAAGACATTTGACTAATGTCTACTTGATGGGGTAGCTGGTGCCCCGCTGGTTAGGGAGTTGCCCCTGTGATTGGAAGGTTGTGGATTCGAATCCCAGGACTGCCAGCAGCACCACTGATGTACCCTTGAGTAAGGTACCGTCCCCACACACTGCATCCCTGGCTGCCCCCTACTCCACTCAGGCGAATGGGTTAAATGTAGAGAACAATGCTGAGCTGTCCACACTGTGTGCTGTGGTGTGTTCACATCTGACAAATGGACACTTTACATGTGTCAGTTTTACCCTCCGGCTGACTCACATATAACAACTGCACATTAACTACAGCTTAAGATCTTAGACCCTGATCTTAGGGTTCAGTTATAAGTCATAATATGTTTTACCCAAGTCTGTCTTGGCCATGCCTGTGGGTAGTTATCTATTTGAATGAGAAGACACCTATTAATCTATCTTATATGCACTCTATCTTTTATAATCTTCTTGCATTACTCTTACATAAAGGTTTTAGCAGTTAGCACTCTCCTCTGGTTCTCACACTCTCCTGACACTTGAATGTTCCCTCATAGTGTAAGTCGCATTGGATAAAAGCGCCTGCCAAATATATAATGAATATTATATTTATAAAATATAATATATTTAACGTTATGTAATAGTAACATGAAACTGACAGCCATATGAAATTTTGACATATTAGTAATCATTAGTGAAATCTGACAAAAGTAAAACAAACAGTTTTTGTGTGTATTTGACTTATTTTGACTTACTTTTTGCCAAATTGTATTTGACTTACTTTTTGCCAAATTGTATTTGACTTACTTTTTGCCAAAAGTACACCGTCAAATGTCATGTTTATGCACGCCTCATCAAATGACATGTTTTGCTCATTCTCTACACAAGAATAAACCACAATAGTTTATTTATTTTATTTTACTGCTTGAGTCGTTTGAGTTTGGCCTATTAGATATGCCATAACTTTTGAATTACTTTTTGATATCTTAATTTCAAGAAACAACATGTGCAGAAGTGTGTTCTGTACATATATATATATATATTAATTTCACTTAGTCAGTCATCAAAACATGTGGTTTGACTGGGAGCCTACAAACATCTGCCTATGATATACACTATTTGTCACTATAGTACTATATAACAATGAGGTAGACATTTTCAAAGTAAAAAAAAAAACATCCACATAATATAAAGGCACGTTCATGTAAGATTTATTTTTTATAGAATTGTCTGTTAAAACCAAGAACCATTTAGGGACTGTAAAGTTAACAGGTCATTTCAGGAACTATAAGAGTGAGAAATTAAAGTTTCTCGACCTTTGTTTCTAGACCTTCAGCGTGAACGGCTCGATTTTACAAAGAGATTCGGTTAAAATTCAGCCAAAACTGACAATGAGCACATTGTAAGGATAATGTACTTCTAAATAAGAGCATTGGGAAAATAGAAGTGCTAAAGTGCTATTATGAACAGATGGAGTTTAGCAATTTAGCGTTTTAGCAATTCTAATAAGACATATTCACTCCCCTCAGAGGTGGTGGGTCAAGCTCGTTTTTGTCATGCACATAATGCAGAGGCAGAAGATGGTCTTATTCGTAAGCTAGTCAGGCTTTGGAAGTAAGACACGAGTCTCACGATGAGGTTAACAGCTAACACCTGGCTTTGTACAGGTCTGCAGAATGACTCTGTCTGCCACACGGAAGGCAGGGAAGGTGATAGATCAGGCCTGTGTCACAGGTAGTGTTTGAGCTAGCGCTTTCACTCTCCTTGTCTCCAAGCTGATAATAATGGATGGCATGAACAAGCCTCTCCATCTGTCATCCCACTGACAGCCAACCGGAATGCAGTAAGCCTTGAAGCTGTTACACAAGCTAACCACAGCAGCCGGAGATACAGATCCTGCTAACTCACAGGAGAGGACGAATGCTGCAAACTAGAAGAAAGTGACGAGAATGTCAGAACGAAAAAAAAAGGTGCGAGCATGAACACACAGAATCACAGCTTATAAAACCTGATGATGAGAAATAATTATTGGAAGCTAACTAAATTTTTTAACAATGGAGACTAAAATGACAGAGATGAACTGCAGCATCAAATGATACGAACAAACGAGTGCTCAAAATATTTTTGACACCACACCTACACTTTGCACCATCCCACAAGAGAGAACGCCTGCAATATCACTTTGGAAGTGGGGTATCAAGCTATTTTCATGCAGCAAACAGACCTCATGAGCACAACCACAGAAATCAGTTATGCTCTGAAAAATAAGGATGGTTCTTTGGACTGATGCCATAAAAGAACCTCTTTGGGTTCTCTAAAGAACCTTTCACTGCATTTCTTATAGACACTATATGGACAGAAGTATTGGGACACCTTTTTTCCAGGGAGGGTCTTAATACTTCAGCTCACCAAGACATTTTGGACAACACCATGCTTCCAACTTTGTGGACAGTTTCTAGAAGGCCCTTTTCTATTCTAGCATGACTGTGTCCCAGCGCACAAAGCAAGGTCCAGAAAGGCCTTGGCTGCTGTGGAAGAACTTCCACAGCATTCAACAGCTTTGGGATGAACTGGCACAGAGATTGTGAGCCAGGCCTTCTCGTCCAACATCAGTGACCTCATAAATGCTCTGCAGAATGAATGGGCACAAATTTCCCACAGAAACGCCAAACTCTTGTGGAAACCCTTCCAATAAGAGTGGAAGCTGTTATAGCTGCAAAGGGGGAACAACTCCATATTAAAGTCTATGTATTTGAATGCATTGTTGATGAAATTATCATATGTCCCAATACTTTTGTCCGTATAGTGCACACTGTACAGATTCTACACTAATGAAAGGGCTCCTGGAACTTAATTTACTTTACTTTTTATCTCCTAAAAAGGTTCTTCATATTCACTCATGTTTAAACATAATCCTTCAATGGACCAGCTGTTGAAAGGTTTTGGAGGGAACTAAAAATGGTTGTTGGATCACTATCACTCCAAAGAATCCCTTTGGCACTGTTATTTCTAACAGTGTCAGGTTGGTTGCAAGAAAAGGTTCAGTATCTGAAGCTAGGAAGGTCACCTTCTGGGTGAGGAGAAAACGCTCCAGTGAATTGATTGAAGATTGAGAGATAGGAAGCCTTCACACCTCTCTCATAAGTCAAGTGTAACCCTCCAGCCTCTAGTTCGATATTCTCCCCCTGTCCTGTCTGAGGGCAAGATATATTTGATGTGAAGAAGCAGTTCTCAGACAGCTGTTTGAACCAAGGTAGCTATCTGAGTGCTGTGCATCAAACGGCCAGAGCTTTGTAGATAATTGGCGAAGCTTTTGTGATACGGATGTTCATTTCAAGGAGGAACACTCACCCTCGCTTTGATGGATTCAGTTCTGTGGAAGTGTGAAAGAGGAACAGGATGGCTTGTGGTTGAAAAGCCCTTGATGCACTGAAAAGAACCAGAGACAGTTCAGATGTTGATCCATATCTACTATTTAGATTAACATAATTAAAGTGCCTTGAAAAAGAGCTTCTTCAGTGGCTCTTGGCTTCAGTGTAAAGCTCTAGAAAAACTTGTACTGGTATAGAAACATTCCCATCAGTCACACTATGAGAATGTCTTGAAAACACATTCTAAGACATTTTATATGTGTTCTATTCATTCATTTATTTATTTATTTATTAGCCCTTATAGTCACGTGTGAACACACCACAGCACAATGTGAAGCATGTGAAATTCTTTCTCTGCGTTTTAACCCATTCATCAAGTGAAGCAGTGGGCTGCCGCCAACGAGGGGCGCCCGGGGAGCAGTGTGTACAGTGGGTACCTCAGTGGTGACACTTACAGTTGGGATTAGAACCTTCTGATTACAGGGCCAACACCCTAACCACTAGGCCATCCAGCTGCCCATATAAACTGAACAGGATATTTCAGAGGTCATAAAGGTTAGCCAAATTAGCATTTGGCTATGGAGGCTAATCTGTAATCATTATGAAAAGCACAAATTCCATTTAGAGTTACAGTACTATTCAAAAATTGTATTTTGCTTTACATTGACAACACAGTCCAAAATATTTCGTTTCCATATGGACCAGAAAGGTTATCATTAGCATTTAGCTAGGATAGCTTATCCCTGAGCACAATGAAAAGCACTCTATCTGAAAGGTGAAATTTTTATCCAATGTATAAAACATACAAAGTATTACTATTATTATTATTATTATTATTATTAAAGTGCCTTGAAAAAAAGGTTCAAGGCACTTTATGGTTTTTGTCTTTAATGAACAGCTCTAGCAAAGCCTTTTTGCTATAGAACGATTAAAATGTATGGTCATTCTTCCTTTAAAAAGGTTCTTCCTCGCAAAGTCAATCAAACCATGGTTCCTCTATGGTCTCACTCCAAAGAACCTCATTTTAATAGCATAACTGTGCATTTGTCAGGGAACAAAGTAGCTTGTTCAAAGTAATATTTAAATAATCTTTGTCCAAGACATCATCATGCATAAATCATCACCAGCATTTCACAAGCACCAGACTGCCCATCAGTCACTCTATCAGAATGTGTTTGCAGCCGGTTCTACCCAAGGCTATTTGCATCTCTGGACAACACTGTTGCCTCAGTTTTATGCTCAACGCCATTCCGCTTTTGGCTTGAGCCTGAGTTAAAGTCTGATCATGAATGTAGGACGCTAGGCCAGCATGCTCCATTATGGATTGAGCTGTCACTTTCCCCAGTGTTAATGCGACCCACTCGCCCATAATGGAAAGTGGCGGTGTTTTCAGTCGAGTACAGCTGCCAGCTGCATTGCATCACAGATGGAATGGGAGCAGGAAAGACAGGGCCTTCTAATTGTGATGTGTTTCACCTGCAAGACCTGGACTAAATGCATTACTCATGGGGCGAACATTGAACTGCTACTCGGGCCCACCTGACATAACCCTGCTGTACTGGCGCTGCTTCTTTTGGCACAGTGAGCCACAACAGAACCTCAGGCATGAAACTTGATGGCCTGAAAATGTAAAATCAATGCAAATGCAGTTTGTAGTCTTTTTCATTGAAAATCTTCTCTTTGTTTTGCTATTGATTTCAACCAGTGTTCTGGAAAAAGCAAGCTCCACCAACTCTTAATAATACATGAAGACTATCTGAGTTATCTGCCACACCTATCACGAGTCTAATGGGGCCTGTGAGCAAAAGAAAGCTTTTACGGGAGAGCAGAAAATTCTCATATATTCCTTCATAGATGTCTACAGTGCTGGGAAATGCTGCCTTTCACTACTGACCTGAAACAACAGTGTCTCTCTTCATATAGGTCATTTATTGTCTCCAGTGTTTCTCATTTAAATTGTTCTATTCGTTTTTATTTTATTTCATCTTTAAATAGTACTACTGCATAGACTATATTTTCCTGTTTAGTTTTTTTTTATTATTCTTATTGACATTTTGAGTCAGTGTAAGAATTGATCAGACGAGGACTGGTTTGGCATTTACTCATATACAAAGGTCAAGCTTTGGCAAACATGGGTAAAAGAGGCCATTTAAAAACACAATCCAAAACAGGACAGACACCACAAACTGGACTATCAGAGGCAAGACAAGAATCAGAAGTCCAGGTACAAAGAATGGTCAAAGTTAGAAGGTTATCGGAATAACTAGGAACCCTTCGCAATATATTAGCATCAGTGACAGTCCTCTAATGATGCCATAACCAGTAATTGCTTAGTAAACTGCCCAGAGCTCCTCTAACAGTGAGGAGGGTGCACAGCAGAGCAAGATGTCACAGTCAATCAGTTTGAATTACAGTTCCTTGTGTAAATCTGCTATAGTTATTTAAAGAAATGGTTTAAATTTATACAAACATTCAATGTACTGAAAACACTTTCAATGACATCTCATATGTTTTTGTTATTACGTTGTATCAACTGAAGAGTATATTCCAGTGTGTTCTCTTTTCACAGAGGTCATAATGGTTAGAATTAGCATATGGATATGAAGGCTATTTTGTGACCACTATGAAAAGCACAAATTCCATTAAGCGTTACACTACAATAAACTTGTATTTTCTTTCATATTGACAACACATTCCAGTATATTGTCCCTGAGCACAATGAAAAGTACTCCATCTGAAGGGTGAAAACTACATTCAGTGTATAGATAACAAAATCTAAATATATTTATATGCATAATATTATTAACCTGCGACCCTGGTAATGATTAAGTGATTACAGAAAAGGAATGAATGAATTATGATGATGATAATGATAATGATAATTATTATTATTATTATTATTATTATATAATCTTTTTTCATAAGGGTCAGAAAGATTAGCATTACAATTAGATTAGCAGCTAATTTAACACTGTCCAATGTACAAACTCCATCTAATGGTCTTCCACAATATATTTAATCTACATTTTTTATATAAACAACATATTTCAGTACAGTTCAAATATGAATGTATGGTTCTCGATGATTAGCATTAGCATTTGAGGATTCAACTGACCGCTGACCACAGTGAAAATCACAAACTCCATCCATTGCTGGGTGTGCCATTCTCTTTCCTTCCCCAGCCCCTCTACATGTAAGCAGATGGTGCCAGTCCGGGAGGTTATAGCGTGGGTGTATATTTTGGTAGGCTCTATAGCTTTCCGGTCCCAGAGATCAGCAAGTTCTTCCTGAAGCAATATGCTAATTTCATTGCATGATGAACTAGGCATACTTTCTACATTTGCCATTAGGGAGCTGAGGGAACTGCCAATGATCTTTATCATACATTCCTTTTTTGTTGCATTCAGCAGCCTTGCATGTGATATATATTCAGTAAAAGAAGCTGATCCATTTCACTGGTTCAACTTTGAAGGCACCGATTGTAGCAAAAAAGATCAGAAGGCAAGGTATGACTGTGAGCCTCAGAAGAGGCTTGTGGGTTCGTTTATAGACCCGTCTGGGGCAGTTGGCCGTCCAAATAGACAAATCACGGGCTCCCTTTCTCAGCTCACTCTCGCCATGTATACTGAGTGGCTCTAAATGTGGTCCTACATCTCTGCAAATCGTTCTCACACCCTACACTCCCCTGTTGTCATGGCAACATGATCCAAGTGATCTTTCAGCATCCTCTTGAGCAATGCTCTCCTTTTCCCAAGCCAAAGTGAGATGAAAACAAAAGCTGTGTGTGTGTGTACAAGCATTGTTTATCCACTTTAATAATTCACCAACAGGGTTGTTTGAATATTTCCTTTAAATATTGATGGGAAGATTAAAGAGGCAGAGCGGAATCTTTCAGAAATTGCATTAAGGTTTGATATTTATGAAGAGCAAATTGACATTCTGATATATGGCATTTGTTACTTTTTCAGTAAACCAGAAGAAAATCACCATTTCATGCTACATCAGTTTCTGTATAGAGAAGTTTAATTCTCAGTCAGCAGGAAAGCTGGTAATGAGTGCTACTCTGCTGCTGAATGATGCTTAATTATGCAAGCATGCCTAGTAGTGGATTATACAGTATAAAACTGCTTTCTTTGCATTTCTCTCCCTTTGTTCCTCTCTTGACCTGTCCGGGGTGTTTCTTAGCCTTTCGCCCCATGAGCTCTGGGACAGGCTCCAGACTCCCGTGACCCTGTTTAGGATAAGCTGCTTAGATAATGGATGGATATCTCTTCTTCTCTCCTCTCCACTTTCTCTCTAGCTCTCTATCTTACCCTCTGTCTCTCTCTATCGCTCTGTCCATTCTGTCTCCTTTGTGTCTGTCTCTCCCTCCCCCACTCTGCTGTTTCTCTCCCCAGTGTCTTTCTTTCTACTCCCCTCTTCTTCCCGTCTTCTCTGCCTCTAATATCTCTCTCTCTCTCTCACATATATATATATATATATATATAATCTCCCTGTCTATCTTTCCCTCTCCCTCCTCTCCCCCCACTCTCTTCCCCCTCTCTCCCGCTTTCTCCCACTCGTGGGTGTTCATGTTCACCCAGAATGCAGGGCAGCTTTTCTGTTCTCAATTTGGACCTACTGGGAATAAACACCAGTCTCTGCAATTGGATCTTGGACTTCCTGACTGACAGGCCCCAGTCTGTCTCCATAGGAAAAAGCTCTTCCAGGGTCCTCAGACCCAGTATAGGCTCACACTGCTGTTCACCCTGCTAACACATGACTGTACTGCACAGTACAGCTCAAATCACATCAAGTTTGCAGATGACACAACAGCGGTGGGTCTCATCACCAACAACGATGAGTCTGAATACAGAGAGGAGGTACAACACCTGGTGGACTGGTGCCAGAACAACCACCTGTCTCTAAATGTTCAGAAGACTAAAGAGATGGTTGTTAACTTCAGGAAGAGCTTAGCGGCCCACACCCCACTGCACATCAACGGATCTGCTATTGAGATGGTCAACAGTGTGAAGTTCCTGGGTGCGCACATTTCAGAAGACCTCTCCTGGAACCTGAACACCATCATCATCACGAAGAAAGCCCAACAACGTCTTCACTTTCTTCGGAAGTTGAAGAAGGCCAGTCTCCCTCCTCCCATCCTCCCATCATTTTACCAGGGAACCATTGAGAGAACCATTGAAAAGAAGTCTCGGCAGCGGATAGTGAGGACAGCAGAGAGGATCATTGGAGGCCCTCTCCCACCGATCTCCCACCTCTACGACAAACACATCATCCGACGTGCGAACAACATAGTGAAGGACACTTTCCACCCCTCACATGCACTGTGGTCCCTCCTTCCATCTGGCAGATGGTTTCGCAGCATCAAAACTGTAACTGCCAGACACTGCAAGAGCTTTTTCCCCCAAGCAGTCAGAGCCCACCACTTAAATTGTTATTTATATTGTAATTTCTAGTTTTATATCTCTTGTAGTTATGTTTTGATATTCTTACAAATGCACCATGGGGGGCTTAGGGTGAAACATTTCGATTTGCTGTATACTGTGTATATTGTTGTATTGACAATAAAAATCTTGAATCTTGAATTTTGAAATTAGTAGAGAATTGTGCCCTTATCTGATCAAATTTGGTGCATTTAGTTTGCAAATGCGGCTCCATACGTTTTATTTGGTTGGCAGTGCTGAGAGTTGCTCTCTGGACAGCCGTTCAGTAAGAGTTACTGTTGAACTTCACAACCAGTCGAGTGAGAGGACTGTTTACTTCGCTCAGCTCTTGGTACTGCAGAGAGACAGTCTCTCTCTTTCTTTTTCCCTCTCATTTTCTTCCTCCCTCTCTCTCTTCTTTCTTTTTCCCTCTCACCCCTTTATATCCTCTCTGCCTCTCCCTCTTTCCTTCTCTTCCCCTTTCTCTTTCCTTCTGTGTCCCCCTCACTACTCGTCTGTTTCTCCATTTCTTTCCTTCTCCCTCTCATCCACTCTTTCCCTCTCATTGTCCTCCCCATTTCCTTCTCTTCCCTGCTTTCTTTCTTCTGTCTGCCCTGCCTGTCTGTCTCTCCTTCTCTCTCTCTCTCTCTTTCTCTCTCTCTCTCCCCCTTGCTCTCTGATCAACTTAACAACTCAAATTAAGCACACTTTATTGGCCTCACAGTGTCGTGAGACCGTATCTCATGAGCTTGCATTTTGTAAATCAAACATAATTGTTCTGCATTCAAGTCTAATTTTGCAAGCAAACATTTTGTAAAACTACAAAGAGCTATTCGCACTCTCCTCCAGTGAAGTGAAGCACTTTCACTGGATTAACTTTATTCTCTGTGTTCTGCCCTCACTGCATGTCTTGTACACAGTTATGCAGGCAGCTAAACACTCTTCCACAAAGGAGGCCAGTACAACTTTAAGGCATTTTAATGGAAGCCGTGTGAATCTGCAATACATTGTACAAACACATTACACACTACTCAAATTTCACATGAATATGAAATAACATGAAATGAAATACAATCTACTTAAGCATGCAGATACGTTATTGATTTACATGTTATATCTGAACTAGCACAAATCCAAACAAACCGGCATCTGATGTTATAACTTATCAAGACACACATATACAATACAAATACAATACATCCCCCTTTGTTACAACTCAAATATTCTCACACCATGCATCTTCAAAGAGAAAACATGAGGATGGTTGCAGATAACCTGGTCCAAAGTGCGCCCATCTACCCTCTTCAACTACACCCACAAGATGGCTGACGAACATGTGACATTCAAATAAACTTTATTAACCACTAAAACCACTACCGGAATGCGCCAGCAGAGGGCGCTAATTTCCATTCATACCACCCTTTCTATACATTTGGGGCATGTCACCCTTTCCATACTTTTGGGGCAGAACACTCCCCGCCTGGCATCTGTAAGATGTCATACTTGTAACTCAAAGACAATAATGCAGTGGACAAGTTAGCATTGTTCAGAGTCTCTAGAAATCACCACCACCCCGAAACAGGTCTCAGGAGGAATCGTGCCATACCATCCTTCACAACTTTAATTTCAATTTTCCTTACTTTCTCGTCTGTGCTGGGAAAAACCTTTGACACCCAACCCACCGGCCAAGTGTTCCTCGTCGCTTGATTGTCCCTCAGCAATACAATATCTTCCTCTTGTAGATTAGGTTTGCCTGACATCCACTTTCGACATCCTTGTAGAGTGGGCAGGTACTCCTTTTTCCACCTGTCCCAAAAGGTGTTTGCTAAGTGCTGCACATGTCACCATTGACATCTGTAGATATCTCGATCATCAAATTGACCTGGTGGCAGAGATGTTACGCCAATTTTATGGGTAAGTAGAGAGACAGGTGTTATAGAATGGTTGGGTTCTGTGGATCTGTTGAAACTGCAGCCAGTGGTCTGTTATTGACTATGGCCATGACCTCTGATAGAAGTGTTACTAACAATTCATGCGTCAATCTTGTAGGGGCCACTTTCAAGCACATGGCATCGAGGATACGGCGTACAACATCGATTATCCTCTCCCAGCTGCCACCCATATGGGATGAATGTGGGGGGGGTTAAATGCCAGGTGCAACCTTTCTCTCTTAAGAAGGCATTCATCTGCTTGTTTTTACAGCCACTTGAATCGATCTGCAGCTCACTGACAGCTCCTATGAAGTTTGTGCCACAGTCTGATCTGAATTGTTTGGCAGGGCCTTTGAAGGCAAAGAAACGCCTGAGAGCGTTGATGAAGGTGGATGTGTCCATTGATTCCTTGACCTCAATGTGTATTGCTCTGGAGGCCATGCATGTAAATATAACAGCCCACCGTTTTTTGTTGGCTTGACCTCCTCTTGTTTTCCTTGAAGTAATAAGCCATGGACTAAACAAGTCTAGCCCAACATATGGGCTGGTGGAGACACGGTCAAGCGGTCAATGGGTAGACCATTTGTTGACTAACTTCTTTCCCGCGTAGTTTGCGACAGATCACACAATTGACGATGTTAGTACTGATGACTCTTTTGCTCCCAACAATCCAGTAACCAGCTGCTCTTTACGCGCCTTCTGTGAAATGACGCCCTTGGTGTTGGACTTCCTCGTGATAGTGCCTCACCAGCAATGTGGCAACATGGTGTCTTCCAGGAATAATAATTGGGTGTGCTTCATTCAATGTAACGTCGGCTTTTACTACGCGGCCTCCAACCCTGAGAAGGCCACGTGCATCAATAAAGGTTTAGTAAGAGGACTCTGTTTTGGAATTGCTTTACCATTCTGTATGCCAGTAATATCCTCTTGGAATTCTTCTTGTTGGATGGCCACAATTATCTTCACGTAATTCTCTAGTGAAGAACCTGCTGCAGTTATGCCAACCTTGACAATTTTTCTCTTTGGATAAGTGGGAGAAAGACAGTAATATGAGAAAGCTTTGCAACAGCTTGTGTTAATGACTTCCATGTAGAAAAACGTGCAAAACGTTTGGTCCCTAGATGTCTCTGTTGATGGTGAGTGATACAGGTGGTAATCTCTGGGCAGATTTCTAAGTCTGTTTCAGGTGTTACAAGACAGAATATCTCAGGTGATGGAAATGGTTGCTGTGTGTCAGTTAAAGACGCAGGTCCACATTGCCAGGCAGATGCTGAAAGCTGACAAGCTGGCATTGCTCCAGTTGCACAGTCGGCTGGGTTTTAATCTGTTGAAATAGTTCCACTGACTGGGTTGAGTCGCACGTCTTATGCGCTGAATGTGATTACGTACATAGACGTAAAATCTTCGGACTTCATTATTTATGTATCCGAGAACCACTTTACTGTCAGAGAAGAACTTAATGTCATCCAACTTGGTATCTAACTCCTCTTTGATGACCTCTGCCACTTCCACAGCAAGCACTACTGCACAAAGTTCCAGTCTCAGAATTGTAACATCAGGTTTTGGAGCCAACTTCGCCTTTCCAAGTATGAAACCTACATGACTTGTACCATCAGCATCAATCACTCTTAAATATGACACAGCAGCAATTGCGATTGTAGAAGCATCACAGAAGATAACAACTTCCTTTTTTCCAGCTGTAGATAATGGCAATGAGGTGTAGAGCCTTGGTATTTTGAGATCCTGTAAATCTTGGAGCGAGTTTCTCCAGTTCAGCCATTCCTCTAACTTATCTTTTGGGAGTGTAGGGGCCCTTTCACATGTGTCCGTGGCAAGCTCCCTCAGGATCCTGCGACCTTGTATACTCACAGGAGCTGCAAACCCTAAAGGATCAAACAAGCTGTTGATTGTAGACAGTACACCTCTTTTTGTGAATGGCACACGGAAGGTAAGTGAGTCTGTCTGTAGTTCCAAACCAAGACCCAAGCTGTGTTCTCTTTGTGGTAAGTCCTGTCCAATGTCAAGGTCTTGGAAGCCTTTACCACGGTCTTCTTCAGGGAATGCTCTCACTACCTCCATGCTATTGGAGGCAATTTTGTGCAGTCTGAGATTGGATTGTGCTAACATTTTCTGTGCTCCCTTCAACACATTAATAGCTTCAGAGATGATGGCAAACGATTTTAGCCCATCATCTACATAAAAATGACAACTCACAAACTGACTGACTTCTGAACCAAACTCGCTCTCTCCTTCCCTAGCAGTCCTCTTTAGGCCATAGATGGCTACTGCTGGTAATGATCGATTCCCAAAAACATGTACTTTCATCCGGTATTCTTCGACTTCTCCATCCAACTGATGGTCCCGAAACCACAGAAAGCAGAGGTAGTCTCTATGGTCCTCTTGGACCAGGAAACTATGAAACATCTGCTGTACATCTGACATGACAGCAACGCGTTCTTTCCTGAAACGGATGAGAACACCCAACAGAGAGCTGTTAAGATTCGGGCCTTGGAGGAGAACATCATTGAGAGACACTCCCAAATGACGTGCACTGGAGTCAAACACCACCCTTATTTCGGGTTTCTGTGGATGGTACACACCAAAACTGGGCAAATACCAACACTCGATCTTTGCTTAGTGGGGGTGCTGGTTCAGCATGACCATTGTCAAAGATTTTCTTCATGAATTCCACAAAGTGATCCTTCATTTTAGGTCGCCTTTTCAAAGTGCGTTGTAGTGACTAGAGTCAATTAAGGGCTTGCCCCTTGTTATTGGGCAGGCGCTGTCTGGGGCTTTGAACTGGCAGTGGGGCTATACAGGAGTTTGAACTGTCCTTTTTTAACCCGCTCTCCATTATGCAAAGGAAAGTCTCATCTTCGACTGACTAAGCCACCTTGTCGTCATTAGCAGACTGATTGAAAACAGATTTTCCTAACCCTTCAACAGTGCTACACAGTGGTTGCGTGAACTGCTCTTTCACATGCATACGATTCTCACAGGGTTGAAAGAAAGTGGGCCGACGGTTTGCTAAAATATTGGTTTTACAGACGACCACCTTGGACTTGTGTGCCCCACCTATACAGACACTGCCTACTATGACCCATCCCAGATCCAATTGTTGCGCAAATGGTTCATCTGAGGATCCATTATATTGGTTTCATACCTTGTGGGCACAGATAATATATCTTCCAAGCAAGAAAAAGTATTTCTGCATTGGCATCGACTTGAGGGATTTCGTTGGCAATAGCTCATAAGTGAGAATGATACCTTAAAGACTCAGGTGTAGGAATTTCATCCCTGTTGTTTGGAGTGAGACTGCACTCAGTCAAGGTGGGTAACTGTAATTGCTTGCTACCATCAATGGATTCTACAACAAACCCACTAGCCTTTCTACCAGAAATGACTGTTGTGCCGGAACAAGTTTTAAGAGTGTTAAGGGAAAACATCCCCCCCTTCAGTATTAAGGGAAAACATCCCCTTTAATACTGAACAGATAAAAAAATCCTGACCGTGCTAAAGAGAGATTACTCTGATAGTCTAGCATAGCATACATCCTCTTCTCCTTAGGATGACCTGTAGGATAGACGTTGACCTGGACTATCTTGGAGCAGGATTTGCCTTGAACACTTTCACCACATACTTCTGTACATGCTGTGGTGGCTGACTCAAAAGACTGCTCAGCTTGCTCGCTGCCATGCTCTGCTGCGGGTGCACTAGGCTCCTTCACTAGCCGTGTTAGAGGACCAGAGCTGAGACATGTTGGTTGCTGCCACATTCAGAGCATTGGATTTCTCTTGTAAAATCCTTGGCTTGATGAGCTGTTGATATACAGCATTTGTAACATATGAAGTGCTCTTTAAGGTAAGCTTTATGTTCAGCCAGTGGTTTTCCTCTGAAACTCCTGCATTCTGAAAGGGAGAGTGGCCGCTTGTGGATGGGACAGTGTTTGTCAAGATCATCAGTAATTTTTTGATGATGGAGGACTTCTGTTCTATTAACTGTAATGGGAGTAAAGGAAGACTTGGTTTTTCGTTGTTTTGGGGTTTTTTTTCGAACTTGGGAGCAGCAGTGTACGGAGTAGAAAACATTAAACTTGGATCCATCCTCATTTCAGCATGATTCTGGGCAAACTCCACAAAGAATGAGGAAGGTGGGTATGCCACTAAATGTTCATTTTTGTATCTTGAACCATGTACAATCCACTGTTCTTGAAGGTAATGGGGTAATTTTTCTATGAAAGGATTAACTCCTCTTGCTGTATCCAGAAAGAGTCCAGAAAAATATCCCTCACACTGCTGCGTCTATCTCTGAACAGATCTGCAAGTTCTAGTAGGGACACATAATCTCTGTTTTGTATTCTTTGAAAGTTTTCCAGCCTGGAAGAGGCAAGATTCAATTGCCTCGGAAGAACCATATTTTTTGTCAAGCTTTTGCCGAACACTGGTTAATCCAGCGGCCGGATTGATGACATTTGTTGCCCAAATTCTCCTCACATGTTGAAGTGCCTCTCCCTCAAGCCACTTACACAGTAGATCTAACTTCTCACTGGGTTTGAGATGTAGTCCATCTATTGCATTGCAAAAACCATTTTTCCAGGCTTGGTAATTTTCTGGACAATTGTCAAACATCTTAAGTCCCCCTTGGACAAAGTCTCGTCGTGCCAGGTAAGTCACAAAGTCAGATGCCTCTATGGACCTTGCTGGAGGTTTATTTAGATACTAGGTGGCGTGGTATTTGGTGCTGCAAACCCTTGGGGTGTGATAGAGGGCATTTGCAGATGATTGTACCTTTGGTTTGTTGCATTGGGAATGTTACTCTGTTGTGCTTGAGGGACACTTGGAGAAACCAAAAGAGGCTGGGACAGACTGACCTTGAGGCTCTCACTGCAGTTGACTGCTGCTGTAGATGTACATTTTCAATGGTGTCATTCAGTGCAAGAGGTTCTTTCTGTTCCTTATCAAAGTGAGTATTTACATAGGATGCTACACGGTCTCTTGGACCTTGTGTCTCAGAGACAAGGCTCGATACAGGTGTTTGACCTCTAGCTTCTAGCTCTGCAGCTTCCTCAAGCACCCTTGCTGTTGCCAATGCAGCTTCAGCTTCACCCTCTTCTTTGAGAGCCTTTATAGTGGCTTCAGGACGTGCCTTTTCCACTTCTATGTCGATCTGACGCTTTGCATAATAAGCTTTTGTGCGTGCAGCTTCAGCCTAAGCTCTGGCTTCAGTTGTAGCCACACTGGCTCGGGAGTGACAAGAGCTTTGTGATGATGCTAAGGAGGTGCAACACTCTGACCGTACCTCCAACTTTGTTATGTCAACTTTATCTGAAGACATAATTTTACTTATCTGTGTGTCCAATCCTAATGAACTCTTGATGTGACGTCAGTCTATTCACTGTCCTGCCCTCGCTGCATGTCTTGTACACAGTTATGCAGGCAGCTAAACACTCTTCCACAAAAGAGGCCAGTACAGCTTTAATGCGTTTTAATGGAAGCCATGTGAATCTGCAATACATTGTACAAACACATTACACACTACTCAAATTTCACGAGTATGAAATAACATGAAATGAAGGACAATCTACCTAAGCATGCAGATAAGTTATTGATTTACATGTTATATCTGTGGACTGGCACAAATCCAAACAAACCGGCATCTGATGTTATAACTCATCAAAACACACATATACAATACAAACACAATACATCCCCCTTTATCCCCCTTTGATACAACTCAAATACTCACAGACTATGCGTCTTCAAAGAGAAAATGTGAGGATGCTTGCAGATAACCTGGTCCAAAGTGCGCCCATCTACCCTCTTCAACTACACCCACAAGATGGCTGACGAACATGTGACATTCAAACAAACTTTATTAACCACTAAAACCACTACCGGAATGCAACAGCAGAGAGCGCCAATTCCCATTCATACCGCCCTTTCTATACAGTTGGGGCATGTCACCCTTTCTATACTTTTGGGGCAGAACACTCTGCCATAGCCCAACTACCACCACACATATGCAAAAATGCTGCAGGATGAATTGAGCATTCCAATTTGTTCACCATCTGTCCCCTTCGCAGTGCAGGAGCTCACCACACACTGACTCTCAGCCATTGACTGCAACAATTAGCCTTTGGAAATGCTTGCTTGCAGTGGCTGCTGTTGACTGAGCATGCATAATGAATACTGTTTGAAGTGGAAAGATCTCGAAGAGTACAAACAAGGTGTCTATCATTGACTGATGATACACACGCCCTGTGTGTGTTTCAGCTTAACAAACACACATTTGAGAGAGATAGCGCGGAATAACAATTCACAGCAGGCAATGGCAGCCCCACTAGCCAGAGGCCATAAACGTATAGCACAGGCGGAAATGAATTGATATACTGTTGTTTTGATGCTCCAGCTGCGTTGTAAAGCCTTCATCACGCGAAATTTATAGTTTCATTAGAGCATCATAGCCAACATAAAGCAATTCTCAGAACTGACACCAAGGACAGGGAAGATTTAATCTTAGTTAAAATGATAAGCAAGGCGTATTCTGTATGTGTCAGTTGCCCTAATGAAGGCACAAACAATACTGTCACATGTCTTTGCAATATGGATTTGGTTGCATCGGGCCAGTGCTTATGGTCAAAAATGTATTACCATTTACTCAACATTTGATCTGTCATTTGGAAAAACTTGCAATAAAATAGTTTGACCATATATAAATAGTATATGGTCCCGGGTACCCGCGACCCTAATAAGGATTAAGCGGTTACAGAAAGTGAAAAAAAAACTCAACTGAAAGAATTATAAATTACAAATGATGATCATTATGGCACATTCTGCAAGTTTCAAAGAAGAATATAAAAGTGTGTTATGTTAGATTGTTGTCCGTTTGTGATTAATGACAAAGATAGAGATGTATTTTGTGTGTAAATGTTCTGCTTTCACAACAGATTGCATATCTGACACTAAAAGGAAAAGAAATCCTTCAGTAGCATGGTGACCTCTCTGAGCAAGATGAAAAAGTGCCTTTTTCCCAGATCTCTTTTAAGCTCCACGCATGTCTTCCCCCCCTTCTTCCTCTGTGGTGCCCTTAAAGTTGCACTTCAGAACCTGTCTGCGAGAGGATTGAAAGTCATATTGATTTCCTCTCTTCTTACATGGCTTTTCAGAGCCATTTCCTAAATGGAGATCGTGGAAGAGGTATTTGAAGTGATGAGAAGGAGCCTGCCGTGGTCTCTGCATGCATGAACGAGCATCTTGCCTGAACTGATCATTATGCTCCTTGAAAAAGTCTGGAAAATGACTCCAACTCACAGCTTTTTTTAACCGGCACAGTAGGCTGCTCTTTCTCTGCTGTGCTAATTTTATCAGGAGACGGTGCCATGGTGCATTAGGTTTTATTACAATGAGGTCCCGCAGCCAATATGCTCCCAAGTCCTGGATGGGCCTTTGTCTGTAAGAATCGCTAAATGATTTTCGGTGTTGCTACAAGGAAAAGTGACTACAGTAATTAGTGTATCGTGCTGAAAACATAATTGTTTTGCAAAATGCTGCCTAAAGAAACTGTCTAACAATCAGTGCCTAGACAAAGCGGGATCACTGGATGAAAGCTAAAGAGGTGACCAGTTCTAAATTGGACAACACCAGGACAACGGCAGTGCTTTAATCATAAAGAGAATAGACCATTTCTAATCATAACTCTTCACAGACATCAGAACCACTGTTTGTCAGCGGCGTGCGATTTATTGGTCCATAAATCTTAGCACAAGTCCAACTCACGTAGCAGAGGGATTTTTATCCAATGATGAAGCCGCTGAGCAGGTACAATTCTGTATGCTTGGCCGATGCCTGCTATCGATTTCACCCAGTCAATACAGAAAAAACAAAGGTGCCACACAGCACAGTTACATAAATAACAGTGTTTGGAGAGCACACTCTTTTGGCCTCCACATGCATTAACAAGAATGGCTCACTCCACAGACTCCAGGGTCACAAACCACTGACCTGGTGCACTGAGTTTTACTGCTACAGCACTGGGCAAAAATCAACACTCCCCACCTAGCCTCCACAGAAATGCTGACGTATTGACACTGAAAAAACTGCCACAAAACATACTTTTATATGTACATTAATAACAGTGTCTTTCCATGCAAACCTAATTAAGGCCTGTCTGGTCATGTCATGTATATCCATTTTTTTTTATTGTGATTAAATCCACTCAGCATTCAGCACCACCAGTATACCGATCACCGCCTGATCATCTGGAATCATCTGCACCTGTTTCTTCACTGGTTCAGTTAGATGGTTTTGTTATGTTTGAATGATTCATATATAGATCACTATGTGGCTTAACAGACAGAACTCAGGTCACTGGTCAGACACAGGGGCAGGACTTGAGCAAGCCTGGAGAACTATTCATCAAGACTACATTAAAAAATGCAAGAAATTCTGACTCTTTTGAATCAAAAGAGACTGTACGGACAAAAGCATTGGGGCGCTTGATCATTAGACCAACAGGGTCTTTAATGACACTGCATTCAAATGCAAGAACTTTAATATCGAGTTGGTTCCCCTTTGCAGATATAACAGCTTCCATTCTTCTTGGAAGGCTTTCCACAAGAGTTTGGAGTTTCTGTGGGAATTTGTACTAATTCATTCTGTAGAATATTTATGAGGTTCAGGCATTGATGTTAGACGAGAGGGCCTGGCTCACAATCTCCATTGGCCTCATTCAGGATGGTGATGAGTCTGCATATCAGCAGGAAGTTGAGCGGCTGGTACTCTGGTGCAGTCGGCACAACCTGGAGCTGAACATGCTCAAGACTGTAGAGATGAAAGTGGACTTCAGGAGACATCCCTCATCACTGCCCCCCCTCACCATATCAGACAGCCCTGTGACTACTGTGGAGACCTTCAAGTTCCTGGGTACCACCATCTCCCAGGACCTTGAAGTGGGAGACCAACATCTCCTCTATCCTCAAAAAGACCCAGCAGAGGATGTACTTCCTGAGACAACTGGGGAAGTTCAGTCTTCCACAGGAGCTGCTGAT
>JBBPCX010000040.1:6639772-6651722 GCA_037974365.1 Hydrocynus forskahlii | reverse complement strand
TAAACACTGCAATAAATACAGATAAACAAAGATACACACAAGTTATTAACATATTGGAAAGGAAAATACAACTAGAAGACATTGATTGATTTACTTACTTACTTATTTGTTGTAAACGGGGCTTCCTGAAACGAGATGTGTCTATAACGAAAACATCACAATAGATGATAAACATGAATGCACTAATGCACATTTTTCTTTTTAATGGTATCTTTCGAGCTAGTTTTTTTTTTTTACCTTGGAAGTCCCTGGACATGGATTTATTAACTTAAACCACCAGCCCACCTGGTTTAATATACAGTACTGTTTAGCCAAGCCAGTTTCAAATAATACTGGGGTGCCTGGATAGCGGGCTGGGATTGGAGATGGATTAGCAAACATATTGATGTACACAACATCACTACTTATTCTTTATTTGTAAATAAGTAATCCTTGCTTATGTTATTTGTTAATAATGTTATTTGTTATAAAGAAAGGCTTAGTGCAGATATAAAAAAATCAGGTGCTTAGGGAGGTTATATACTTCTATCATTGTGGTATTGATTTTGATCTCTGTATGTGTGTTGTAGCTGATGGGCTGCAGTGTTATGCCTGTAACATCGTCCAGGGTCAGAGGTATGTGGACGTAGGGTGCGCCAGCCCTGAAGTCATCACCTGCTCCCATTCCCACAAAGGCTTCAAGCAGCGCTTCTGCATCCGAACAGAGAGCAGTAAGTGCATGTATCTGACCACAGGGCCTCATTCAATACCAAACAATAAGGATTTATCCTTGATGATGGGAACCCTGGCACTGACAGAATGGTGCTACCTTCTGGACAAAATGCAATACTGTCCATGGCGCTGAGCCTGCCATCCCTTAGTCAGAACAGTGAGAGAACAGTGGCACACATTATTACCCAAACAGCACACAGAAAAAAACAAATGGGCAAAGAAAGTCCCGCAGGCATGAGAGTACAAAATAGGGAAGCAACTTTTTCTACCGATTCTGATATCTGGGTACTGCTAAGGCATGGAATAACAAAAGCATACAATGACTTACAGTGGAGTGGATAGTACATAAGGTGACCCAGTGTGACTTTTTTGTGCAATCCGTACCAAAAAACAAAACCTAGAAGGCCAGTGAAGGATCCAGTTACAATATATTAAAATTCACGGCTAAGAGACACTATTAAATGCGACTCCATCACATATAATATAAACCACTGAGTAAACCACTAATCAATATTGGGTCGATGTAATAGCGTTAGTATAGGTGTAGATATCAATCCACTTTATTACTGCATCAATACAAACAAATAATACATATATAATATTGTTGGCAGCTTCGGTTTCCCAGATCACTTGTAAAAGAAACAGCACACAGTGCAAAAGAATAAATGAAAATGCTTTGGATTAATAGCCACGTTTGACAGGACCACAGGCCCTTCGAAGAAACAGCGCAATACAGTCTGCTGAGTGAAGAATCCCCGAGTGACTCTTTAATTCTCTGTCCAGCCCCGTCTAAGTGTAAGTGTCACAACACTGGCAGCGTGAGACGCATTAGGGAGGGATGATCACGCTGCAAAATGGAGTGAGTGTGAACTCACCGTCTCTCCGCCCATCACCATGGCACCCCCCCAATTAACTTGCATTAACCCCTATATCCACACTCTAATCCCTTATTTAGTGGGAAAAGCAACACCTAGACCAGCATGATAATCTCAACTTTAGGCTCAATGTCAGTGGCTCAGTACGCCACGTATACTGACAGATAAACTTTCAGCATTATTTCTTAGTCATGTCATCTTATTTACATTCCTTTAAAAATAAAAGAAAGATCTTAAGCAGTTCCACACACTCAGGTATAGAGATTTTGAACTGAAGAGCACCAGTAACAGATCAGCAGGCCAATATTCTGAGCTGAGGTACTGGAATTGTCACTGAGAGAGAAAAAGTGGGATCGGTGCAATCCATATCTCAGTCCTCAACATATGGCACATGTATAACAAATTAACTTTCCAACATAGCTCACACTTCATGTGTAAAAATAGCCTGCCTCACCACTTTCTGGCTTAACGTGTTGCATGTAAGCAATTTACATGTCTTTCAAGCACCATAAATGTGAAAACAATGACAGATAGAGGGCAGGCTGGCTCTACAACAGGTGACAGCCTCGCACAGCGGCTCAGTGGCAGGCAAGCTCTGAAATGAGTGGCTGGACCCCTGTGGAGTGTTTAGGGAACTCTCTTGGGGGGATTGCTCTGTCTTAGGCTGGATCAGTATTCAGCAGTAATCCTACTTTTGGAGTGGCTCATCCACTTTCACACCGACTGCTCTGTCACAGACTAAGCCAACTCCTCTCCAGTCTTGGGCAGTGTCACAGGGCCTACATGCTGGACACATGACCGTGCCCTGAGCCAGTAGCCTGCTCAGGCCAGCGCAGACCTCCATCTGTTCAAGAGTGTTGCACTTGAATGCATGTAATCCAGCACTTCTGCTGCTTAACAAGATAAGACAAGATAACCCTTTATTAATCCCACAGGTGGGAAATTTGCAAGGTCACATGACCAAAAAGTAAGAATCAGAATCAGAAAACGTTATTTATCCTGAACGAAATTGCTTATATTATGAATACACTTCTGGCACCCCCAACATGTGGCAGCCAGTTACGGCAGCTCTGCTCAGTTCTCAGCCTCTTTCTTATTTTCCTGTTTTTATTCCCTTAACTTTTAAATTTAATCTTAGTTAAATATAACTTAAATACACTGCTCAAATAAAAAAAAAATGTGGTGCAACGTGGCATTGGTGGATGGAGCGAGACATGATGTCCCAGATATGCTCAACTGGATTCAGGTCTGGGGAGCGGGCGGTCCAGTCCATAGCATCAATGCCCTCATCTTACAGGAACTGCTAACACACTCCAGCCACATGAGGTCTAGCATTGTCTTGCATTAGGAGGAACCCAGGGCCAACTGCACCAGCATTTAGTCTCAGAAGGGGTCTGAGGATCTCATCTCGGTACCTAATGTCAGTCAGGCTCCCTCTGATGACACATGGAGGGCTGTGCGGCCCCCCAAAGAAATGCCACCCCTCACCAGTACTGACCCACTGCCAAACCGGTCATGCTGGAGGATGTTGCAGGCAGCAGAACGTTCTCCACGGCGTCTCCAGACTCTGTCACGTCTGTCACATGTGCTCAGTGTGAACCTGCTTTCATCTGTGAAGAGCACAGGGCGCCAGTGGCCAATTTGCCAATCTTGGTGTTCTCTGGTAAATGCCAAACGTCCTGCACGGTGTTGGGCTGTAAGCATACATTGTGTTGTTTAAGTGTTCCCTTTATTTTTTTGAGCAGTGTATAACACCATGCACCACCGTTTCGTGCTAGTATTTCTAGGTTGTATGGTGTACATTTTATACTGTACTGTTGATATAGTATGCAATTCTATTATATTGGGTTTTTTTTTATTCTGCTGCTTTTACCTTTGTACTGTCCTCTTTCTGCCATGACAAAGCAAATTTCCCACTTGTGGGACTAATAAAGGTTTATCTTATCTTAGCTTATCTTATCAAAGGCACACAGAGACATGAAGACAAGAACAGTATAAAACACTATTAAATCCAATAAAAATTCTGCAGAAAAACCTCAGGCTATATACACAAATGCTGGGTATAAATACTATAGATAAGAAATTTGAAGTTAAGTGAAATACTAACAACACAGATGGTAGTTAAGAGTGTGTTATTGCACGTAGTAGAGATCAGTTGATCAGATCAGTAAGATTGACATAGGTAGCGATATTCACATGGCAAGACTATTGGACATAGTAAGATTTTGCACATATTGATAATGTTTACCACCCAATAAGAACGCTGCACCATATTGCACATGATAGACTGTTGCGCATCATAGCAAAATAATGCTCATAGTGATACACATAATGATAGTTATTTAAACCCAGTAAAAGATTACACAACAAAGTAGCAACAGGCTAGTGTACAGATAATTGTGTGGATGTGAGACAGAGGAAAGAAGTTTATGGTGGTGGGAAGGAAGGGTTTCCTGTGGCATTCCGTTTGAGCACTTTATTCTGGTGAGTCTATGGCTAAAGGTAGTTCTCAGTTCAGCCACACACTGTTTGATCAGCATTGTCCATGATGAACTGGAGTCTAGACAAAACAAGTACAAAAACTACTACTACAATAATAATAATAAGAAGAAGAAGAAGAAGAGGAAGAAGAAGAAGAAGAAGAAGAAAAAAAAAAAGAAGAAGAAGAAGAAGAAGAAGCAATTCAATTTTCATCTTAGAGTGAAACAAAGGTCAGGAACCAACTAAATATCTGTAAGGCGCTTAATGTTGTATTGATCTCATCACCATTATCATTCTGCATTAGATCTCATTACCACTGTGTGTTCGATCAATGAGTAGCATTTGTTATAGGTACCCCCATTAGTCTGAAGCATACTGGTAATGATGAGATCATGCACCAAAACAATCTGCAATTATTGCCTTATATTGTGGGTTTATATTTTATATTC
Source organism: Hydrocynus forskahlii (assembly GCA_037974365.1). Taxonomy (NCBI): domain Eukaryota; kingdom Metazoa; phylum Chordata; class Actinopteri; order Characiformes; family Alestidae; genus Hydrocynus; species Hydrocynus forskahlii. Next base: position 6,647,206 of record JBBPCX010000040.1, on the reverse strand, counting down.
TGGGCTTATCATTTTCTTCTTCAGCAGATTAAATTCATGCTCAATTACATTTTAACCAGGAGAACTACTTTTTTCATTTTTTCCCTGATGAACTCCTCAGTTAAGTCTTCGCTACATTTTGGCAAATGTCTTCTTGCACAACACACTGTCCAGTGAGTTTGGGAGCAGTTTTGTTTTTTTAGCAGTATTTAATTATGTCTGCGGCTGTGGTTTGCACATTGTGAGCACTACGTTAGCACCTGAATGGATTGGCCTGTGTTTTTGTTATCTGTGTTTTTTGTTAAGGTATCAGCGGTGTCCCTGTGTTCAATGCTTCTAATGCCATCTGTTGATCTGCATGTGAGACCTGATTGTCCTACTTTTAATTTTAATCCAGTGAATTCTTTAGTTTATATCTAAACATAAAATCTAACTCTGAACATGAGGGGAGTTGCATGTTAGTTTAAGTATGGTTTGTTTAGTTGAAAGACTTTTGAGTTTTGAGTTTAGCTGCCTCTGTACTTTAAGAATCAAGCTAAGCATGTTCTGCATCAGTTCACACCCACACAGTGAAATGAGACAGGGAGACAAACAAAACCTTTTAGGGAATGTTACTGAAATGCATGAAACTGTTTGAAATCTTAATTTTTCACAGAAATAAAAAAAAAACTGCTGGGTCTTTAACTTTAAACATAAGAGATTTTATTCCGTGCATCATTAATGACAGCAAGATGTTATTATCTGCCACATTCTCTCCAGCATTACCCCTATCCGCCATGGTTATTTTCTCATTTCAGTGCGGTTTTTGTTTTTGTTTTTAGCTCCGCCCTTATCCCGCCTCCCTGTTTGATGGTTCTTCCCCTATGTCTGTTTTCCCGCTCTCTTTCCACAAGTGTTTCCACTTTCCTGTTTTGTATTTATACCCTTGTTAGTCGGTCCTGTTTTGCCATGACACTCCCCTGGTTTTCCCTGTGTGTATTTCACCTGCTACCCTGTCTGTTTTCAATTAGTCTTCTCTTAGTTACTTGCACCTGCGTCCGCCACAGGTAATCCATTATCAGAGGCTTGAGCACTTGTCAATTGGCTAGAGTGCAAAAAAAGCACATGGTTTGGGGATATCTGACTTGACTGAAGGTGTACACTGTCTTGCACCTTAATGTTGAAGTTACAAGGATTGTACTAGTCTGGGTTGGTTTTTAAATGACTTCCAATACAGGACAGCCGATCAGAATAGACGTTATGTCAGAATAGACGTTATGTATATCAGCTCTAAAGAGCGAGAAACAAAACAAAAAAAAAAAAAAACTTGTTGAATTCCAAAAGATAAAGAGCGATTGGACAATGGTCATGCAGAAATGACTTTTCTAATGCAGAACCCCACACAAAAGCCAGAGAAAAACGATAAAACAGAACAAAATGATGGATATGGGCCCTTTAAAGCAATGTACGTCAATCCCTTTTGAGCTGACCTTGACTTTCACTTGACCTCATATGAGTGATTGAATGATAACATTTCTTCTTTTGTGTCATCTCAGTTGCGCTGGGGATTGTGCTGACCAGTGGATGCGCTACATCACGCCACTGCCACACAGAGGAACTACCAGGAGTGAGGATACACTGCTGTGACTCGGACCTGTGCAACAGTGCCTTCTCATGGCACTCATCTTTATTACAGGCACTTGGCTCGCTGATGCTCTCTCTCACGGTTGTGTGGCTGCAGCTGTGAGGTCAAAAGATCACATTTGAACTTTTTCTTCAGAAGAGAAATGCATTCCTATCGACATGCCCTTCCACTTATGGAATCCAGCGGTGGATTGACATCTGTTATATTACAGACAGACGGTTGGCATGCCAAGTCCCAAATTTCTTATTCTGGATAGATAGACCCAACAAACTATTTTCTGGCACAATCAACTGCATGTGTTCCTGTTATGAACCATTTCTGGTTCTGAATGAATAATGTATTCTATGTGATTGTCTACTGAAAATGTAGCCTGATGAGTTGCACTTAAAAGTGATTTGGTGAGTTCGATGAGTTGCACTTAAAAGTCATTTTATTTCATTTCGGGCCATTTCTGTTTGTGAGAAGTTATTTGGATTTGAGTGGATCAATAAGAAAGGCATTAGTGCACCAATTCTGAGAATGATAATGTAGCATTAATTGAGTCATTATTTGTCTATTAGCGTAGCTAGTGCTTTCATCAGTGGCATTTCTGGACTTTTAAGCATGAATTCCTCGTGGGCCCCACACCAAACACCTTCTGTTGGGGTGTCAGTGCTGTAGATATAAAATGATTATCGATACACTGTAATATTACATATATAGAGACAAAATAGAATAAATGCAATTTTGGAGAATTTAGTTTAAACTGAAATCAGGTGTGGAAGGATCAGCCTTTTGGTATTCCATTCTAAAGACAGCAGAATAGTAATTACAAAATACAAACATAGCTTGTTGAAGTCCAGTGTACCTTGTCAGAAAAATTAAACTTTTTTTGACATTCATAGACTGTGAACAATGTCAACACCAGCAACCCTTCATCCACTAATAAAGGCTACATAAATAAACTTTGGACAACATTCTCGGCTTGATGTCTCTTGCCCAAGGGGTTCTTTGACCAGGGCCTGAAGCAAATGCTTGTTTTGTTTGTCCTCTAGCTATGCAGCATTTCATTATTTGTGTTTATTTATTTATTTGTGTTAGCTGTGGAAAAGGATAATGCACACACAGTAGCAGAACTGGAAAGTCCCAGTAGAGTTAAGATTATAAGATTATAATAATAGTAATTATAATAACAATGAGATGGCAGAGGACACAGTTGATTTAAATGCACCTAATAGTGCATGGTGACGATTAGTAAAGCCTAGATCTATTATATATCAGTAAACAAAATGAACATACACTAACTATGCGCCATTGAAAAATAAGTATGTATGCTATACTAATCCTGGTGATTCCTGTTACATAAAAACATGTAGTATGCAAACTAAAAAAGTAATATTTACATAGTGTGTGCACAGTCTTTATGTAATATGAACACTTTGTGTAGTATGCATGCTGAAAAAATAGTATGCATAATGTATATATCATCATGAAAGAAGTATGCTTACTGCACAAAGAATAATACGCACTTTAAAACTTTAAAAAAAAAGATAGTAGGTGTACATTAAAAAGTAGTTGGCATACATTAACAATAGTATGCTTGGTTAAAAAACATTAGACATATACAGTGTGCATACTAAGGAATATATATGCAGTAATATAAGCATACTAGTATTGTGCACAATGTGTGCATACATAAAGAAGTAAAAGTCATAATTAAAAAAACTCATACCCATACTGAAAAGCATAGTATGCGTACAGTGTGTATACTCTAAAATAGTACGCTTACTAAAAACGTTATATGCATTTTTAGAAATACGACATGCACTTTTAAAATAGTATGCAAGCCTTAAGAGTAGTATGCTTACTGCTTGCAAACTTCAACAGAGTCAAGTCAAATCAAATTTATTTACATGGTGCTTTTTTACCAGTGATGTTATTACAAAGCAGCTTTACAGAAAGGTGAAAACCAAGGACAACAGTATCACTATGGAGACTCATAAAATAGCAGAGACAAAAGTATACAGACTTAACCACTGATGATTAGTAGAGTCTATAGTTGTGGAATCAGTTAGAGTCTGTAATTAGTATCAGCAGCGTCCATTGGAGTCTGTGTGAGTAGTAACAGCTATGTTCAATGGTGGCTAATACATGTGAGTGGTCAAAACAGGTCTGTAGGACAGGAGAGTCCCTAGTGACTGTCAGTCTGGTCTAGAGTAGAGGTAGGCAGGAAGCTCTGACAATGTAACCTCTGTGCATGTAGTCTGAATATTTTAAAAGGGTATACATTATTAAAAATTCAACCTATACAAAAGAAGTATGCCCAAAGAAAATGCATCACTAAAATAGTATATATAGATCAAAAGCAGGATGCATTCTGATTGCATAAGTAGGATGCATACTTAGTAATTTGGGTTTCTATTCACATTTAAAGAGTTGTATGCATTATCTGGCCATACTTTAAAACAGTATGCATAGTTAAAGAAATTGCATGCATATTTCAAAAGTACTGTGCATCTTGCATGCAAGAAAAAGTATACATGATTAAAAAGTAGTGTGTATATTTGAAACGTTATGTGTATATTTAAAACGTACTAAGCATTCTTCAAAAACAGTTGGCTTGCTTGAAAGGAATTATGCATAGCCTACCCAAATATGCATATTTTGTAATATGAATTATGTATACTGTGTGTATTCTGTCTGCATACTTTAACTAGTAGTATGTATACTTAAGAAAAGAAGCATGCATTCTCTGTGCCTTGGGAGAAACAATGGAACAAGCTTCAGATGCTGCTACTAAACAAGAGCTGATCCCCATGTAAAATGATTGAAAGATGAGAACAAATGAACCGCCTTCTAATGAAAGGAGACAGAAGGTGGCAGCATTTCTCTCTTTGTGGATGTAGGTGTTAGCGTTCCACTTAAAGAGCGCACTCAGTAGTATCTGACAAAGGTGTTTAACCAAATTCTGCTTGATTGGTCTTATTGGAAATCGTTTGTCAGTTTGTAGACACAGTCTAACAGTCTTTCATATAGTCTTTACAAATCAAGTCTGCATAGGGAGGGTGGAAAAGTCAAATATTACAGTGATGATTAATTAAGACATTTTGCAGCTCTGGCTGCCAGCCATTCTTCCATACTGAGGCATGTTTCAAAAAAGATGTCTTTGGCTTTGATTCGTTTACGGCCCAGTCTAGGAGGAAAAGTAGGCAGTTAGAGGCAGAGACCCCCATCCCCCACCCCATCTCTTATGCTCTTCATGACAAGGGGGCCGTTTCATCTTTAAGCTTACCGCATGATTCATAGAGAAATGAGGCGAGAGAAAGTGCTGAGGCAGCAATCTGACAAGGTAGTGACAGGTCGTATGAAATAGGAAGGCAAACTTGCTTTTTTGGCAAGCCATCAAAGAGCGAAAGAAGCTAACGAGCAGCTATGTGTCTTTCAAAGGATTGTTCCTTAATTATCGAAGACATATTTTCAATAAAACAAACAAAACGAGCACTGTAATAAAAATAAAGACCCCAGAAGGGCTTTGTAGTTATCAGGCACATATGAAGGCTTGGGAGCCTATAGCTACAGTGAACTTGCTAACCTAAGGTAGACTATAGGCTGCAGCAGTTACTGAGCCACGAAGATTTGTACCATACTTACTCTGTGTACCAAAGTTACATTTTGATAGACTTTTTAGGGTTTTCAGATGATAACTTTTTGCTTGCCCTCAAATATACTTGAGAAGAAAGACTACTTCCAGTTCAATTTCCTTCCTAATGCTTTTCTGTTCTGCTCATGCAGCACCTGCGGTTCTGCTTTTCAGAACTTCAGCACTTTATTTCAGACCATGATTCCAAGTGAAAGTGAGGACAGCACCTAACAAAGTCACATGTCACTGGAGGTCATTATTCATAAGAGTGCATAGCATGTACATAAGCTCGTCAAGACACGCAACATAAATCTGCATCAAGCTTGAAATGGCATCAAATTTTACTCATACAGACTTTAAGACAACAAGCTCTCCCTGGAGCCTTTACAAATGTATATGTAAGCTTTTGTTTGTTGCCCTGAAATGTTTATGTACGTAGCAAAAGAAATTATAAATGACGAATTTAGTGAAGTGCTATGCAATGAGAAGCACTTCTATAGGACAGGATGTCATGACTTCAGTCATAGAGGTATCACAACCACACACACACACACATGCACACACTCACACAGGCATGCACACACACACACACACACACACAGGCAGGCACGCACAAACACACACATACGCATATACATACACATACACACATGCACACGCTACACAGACACACACACACACACACATACACACAGACACAGACACACACACATACATGCATCATGAACACATGCATGCATACACACAAACACACACGCACACACACATGCATGAACACACACACGTGCACACACACACACGCAGAGACACACACACACACACACACACACAGCCACAATGTATGGAGTAAACACTCTCTATTGGCAGATCATATGGAGGTGGTTCATTTCACTAAACGTGCTTCCTGCCCCAGCATTCAGCAAAGATGGTTCTGACTCATTCTCCTAACAAGGGAGATAGCAGGCATGTATATACAGTAGGCAATTTGAGACGGGGTGAGGGAGGATGTTTACATTGTTGATTGTGCCTTGCTCATACAAATCACTGAAAGTGGTTTTAAGACGTTCTCTGGCAGATTTTAAAGGGTCATTGTCCAATGTTTCATGACGAATTGGTGAATGGGTTAAATGCAGAGAAAGAATTTGTTGTGCTTGTATGACTATGCATGAGACAAATAAAGAATCTTATCAAATGAGGTGTTACATAGATTCCAATATCAATACAAAAATTAAGTACGTATATTTCGAGGTAAAGTCTCTCTAAATTGGAATGGGGGTGGGAAAATGCTTTAATAGTTTACATAGTCTGTTGTGAATGGCACTTTAATTGTGTTTAAAATGTCTTACACTTTTACTTTACATAAGTACTTCACAAGTACATCAGTGAAACACAGATTGCTCCCCAATCATGGAATTCACTTTACTTCATTCCCAGAGAGTCACGGTGGGCTTATGCACCAAATAGTTCTTTTTTACTTGACAATTTTCCATCTTCTCTATAAAATGAAACTAAATATTTGCGCTACTATTTTTAAGGTTGATCTGTCCTGATTGGCTGTTCTGTATTGTGCTTCAATAAAAAAGCAGGGCAGGCTGAAACAATCTCCATCACATTACTGTGAATGAATTGCTGGCGGCTAAACCACCAGTAAGGGGCACCCAGGGAGCAGTGTGTGGGGATAAGGTTACCTCAGTGGTGCCACTAGCAGTCCTGGGATTTGAACCCACAACCTTCTGCTCGCACGGGCTGCCTAAGTCACAAGGCCACCAGCCACCTGGTGCACAAGTGAATATAGAAATGTGCTGAGTTTTGTTGTATCAAAAAAAAGCACATTCAAATTATTGCTGTTACATATATTACTGTGTAAACTCAGGAGAGAATGGTGTGTTTTGAAACTTGGCGTGTTCATCAGCTTCCTCAGCAAAACAGATTTGCTTTTTCATCATATGGGACACAGAATGCTTTTGTGCACAGAATGTGTTTACATGCGTTTGTATATGTGTGCATTCAGCTGTATGAAACCACACAGATTATGATGCTCTGAGGTGAGGTCAGTCCATTAGCTCACACACAGGGATGGTTGAGTCACATCACAAGGAAGATGGTGGAAGATTATTGGCTCCCGAGGGCGCACGCACACACACACACACACACACACACACACACACACACACACACACACACACACACTCACATACACACACACACATAC
>JBBPCX010000040.1:6621289-6639672 GCA_037974365.1 Hydrocynus forskahlii | reverse complement strand
TTTTTGTGTGTGTTTTTGTGTGTGTGTGGGGGAGAGAGAGAGAGAGAGAGAGAGAGAGAGAGAGAGAGAGAGACAGAGAGAGACAGAGGGAGAGAGAGGGAGAAAGATGTTAATGAAAAGCAGATGTGCCATCAAGAGTTTGCGGTCAGAGCTGGACCCTGTGGTTTTATGTGTGTGTGTGTGTGTGTGTGTGTGTGTGTTTCTGCGTCTGTGCACAAGGAGCACTCGTGTATTTTTGAGTTTGCACCCCTCTCGTCTCCTCACCGCTGGTTGCTCTCCGTCTCTCAGCGTCTAATAGGGCAGCAGTGAAATAACGTGCATGCTGCTCGGAGCTGCTGGCCCGGGGAGTTCACAGGGAGTTGACCATCTGGATGAGGTGACGGAGATGCAAACATGGAGAGTGTGTGCCAGCTATCCGGGGCTGCGTAGAAGTCAGCCACACTTCACTCCGTCATTACACACACTCATTACGCTCTACTGCCCCGTGGCAAATGCTGCTCGGCCCCCTGAAACGTACTGGAGTTTTCAGAACCGTTCTATAGTCATACCTGATTTCTTCCCTCTTGTAACCAAAAAGTTGATTTTTGGAAGAGTTTCTTTTGTCATTTGTTCAATTGTCAAGTAATACACACAGCTGATGTTTTTCTGGTGTCAGCTAAATGCGGGTTTAGTGATCTGAAATGAGTGAGTATTGCAGAACTCCTTCTTTACAACCTACACAATAGGCTCTTTGAGTGATGCCATAGAAAAACAATTTTAATTCCCTAAAGAACCATTTTTGTAAATGAGTTGTGCGACTGAGGAGAAAGGTATAAAGACCTTTACATACCTACCATAGGTCCTTTACCAATGTGAAGGCTCCTCCAATAAGTTTTACAGTATATGAAAGTTCCCTACTTCAAAAACATTTTTCACAGTCACTCTCATTTCTCATTTACAAAAAATGGTCTTTTAAGAACCCTCTGCTGAAAGCTTATTTAGGGAATTTCATTAGTTGTAAAATGTGGGCATTGATCGATAGAAATATAGATTATTTTCCTTGAAGACAGAAGACTGTAAAATACAGTCGAATTATTCTTTGACCTGACAATGACATTGAAACCTGATGTTATTCGAGCACATCGCCTTTTAAAGTGTAGCTTTATAGAAGAAGGTATAGAAAAGTGTATAGAAAAATGCAACTTAAATGAACATTATTGCAACAGTTCTTTGTTCCAGATCATTTTTGGTCCACTCGTCGTCCATTCTTTATTAATATATTCAAAGAGCGCTAAGGGCAAAGCTATTTAGCATCAGAAGAAATTAAACTACTTGGTTTCTATGACAAATTACTAGATACATTTGTACTTTTAAGTGATTTCTTTGTTCAAAAGCTTCCCATCACTTTCTCATAGAAACCTCAAAGAAACAAACGACAATTCTAAAATAGTGACCTCTCTGTTGAGTCAGTGTGTGTATGTTAGTGTGCGTGTGAAATCGGTTTGCGTGTGTGTGCACGTCCAGTGAAAAACAGGTTTAATGAGCTGTGCTCTGGAGGGCATTCCCTTGAAGTAGAAGGAAGTGTAGAGATTTATGGTGGGGGCTGATTGCCCCTCTCTTTCCTCCACGGTGGCTGACCAGCAGGGGGGGGGGGCAGTGAGAAGTACTAAATCACGGCCCCCAAGCCCCTGCACTTGGCGTTGATCCCTGAGAGCTCAGTCAGAAAGCCATATCTCAATTTGTCTGTGGTGAACATGCTGCCCTGTGGCCATGGCAGAGCTTCGCTTTATCACCTGCTGGACACTCGGCTTTGACGAAACCCCAGCTCTGTGTGTTTTATCATTGCAAAACATTCAAACTGGAGCTGTGATAGACTTCCAAAATTTCTACTCACATTGTGCAGGGAAAAGCATGACACTACACAGTATTTTCAACTGCATGGAAGTAGGGATGGATATTGAGAAATAGTACTAATCTGGTCGATAATGAAATATGGATAAGCTCCTGGACATATCATGCTGAATTTGGTGTTCATGCTATGTTAATGGATTCTAACATAGCTGGAATTTATAAAGTGGTTGTTCAATGGGAGGGATGGGAGTGCCTCTCTGTGTATCACCACCACACATGTGTTGATCACTCATCCCTCATTACAAATACAGAAACTCGGGGAAAAAAGCTTTTTCTTCAAAAAAGTGATTAAATCTGAATCTGAGGTTGGCACAGCAACATCTTTTTGGTACTGATAAGCAGTATGAGTATTGACACTGGTATTAGTGAAAGTGTACTGATACTCGTCTCTACCTGGAAGGGATGACTGAGAGAAAGAGTAAATTATTACTCCCTGCATTTCAAAGGTAGAGTTTGTCCAAAAAGACAATTTGTCCAAAAAGCACTGATTGCTAAGTAATAGTTCGTTAGCAATATTGCTCGCAGAAGATAAACATTAACTTTCAGATTTTCTACTTGCATACACAAACAGAAAATGGACACAGTAGATAACACTAATGAGACAATATTTGAGCTGCTGCAGGTTTGGTCAGATTCAGAAGAAGAGCAAGTCAGCATCAAGTTCCGAAACTGTCATTGTGAACAATTAGACTAAAACTAGCTGGAATGCAGTATTGCAGATATAATGGGCTATAAAATATGACTGTCACAAAGTCACAAAGTGACCCAAGTTACTCTGGCATGTAAACAACTGAGCTGAAATGTAACACAAATGGCTGCTATATTTTGTCAGGAGGAAATGTCTATATTAAAACATTCAGCAGAAGGCTTGGGGCTACTTTCTTTTCTCTATTTGCAGAGCTGTTATATAAAAGCAATCCAATACCCAAGGCCTGGTGTTATCTATCTGAGATTACTTAACAACTTAACGCAGTGTCCACAAGAGTTTGGTGCATGAGATTTGGTGCAAGTGTTTGGTGCATGCAGTGAGATTCTGATTATTTTCATATCTTCAACATGACTGATTTTTGGTCATTATTCCCTTTTGGTGATTATTTTGTGTTTTTAAAAAATCATATTATCCCGATACCCGATTATGTACATTTATCAAGGGTCAAAGTCAATATGACACTGGTTGTCTATCCTCTCCATTTCTCCCCCTCACTGCCCCCCACAGTGTGTGCGATAACAGAAAGTTGACCTCAGGGTCACTTGTGGTTCCTGAGCCCTGCTGTGGATTGTGAACATCAACTGAGCAAATTCTTCTCTAATTGCATGCACATTTGAAAAGCATATTGTTTTTATGATGGCAATATTTTTGCACCATTTGAAAGTACCGTGCCTCTTCTACTGCCTTTGATTAATGGACCAACACAAACAAGGTTTAAGGCTTCTTACTCGCCAGCTTCTTGTTCGAGATTTACGAGTCACATTATGCATAGCTGGAATACGATTGTTGAGAAACTGGCCAAAAAGGAGCCACTACATAACAATTGTGCCATTAATGTGGGTTAAATCTCCATTCAATTAATTTACATCAAAATAAATTATGCATATAGAAACATATTTTGCTGGTGTCTTTGACAGTATAAGGTGTATTATGCAAGGCTCTTCATTCATTTTCCAATACAGATCACTAACTTTGTCTCTAGCTTTTAGAATATGAATGCAAAAGATCAGTGCTTACATTTGGGCACCAATAAATAAGGACTCATTAAATTCAGATGTAAAATGGTTTTGGGTTAAGAGTCAACCATTCACCTTAAAGAGGAGGATGAAATAATTTGGGCCGTAAATCACTAGACTGAGCTAAAGAACGTTCAGACAAGTCATGACTTCCGTAGATCAGGCACAAACCACACTGTGATCTGAGGAAGCACATCATATTTGAAGGAATGGGCTGGACCTGCTTGCCTCTGAGTGAGGAAGTTTGATCAGAGCGGGGCCTGCAGTCATTCTTAGTGGGGTGTTTTCCTCGGACGACGTCGTTTGAAAAGTTAGGCTGGGCTCAGAACCTTTCAGGCTGTTGTTGTAACCTCTGACTCTCATCTCATTTGTTTCCCCAGCCTTGCCTGGCCACAGAGGGCTGCCCAATGTTCTGGAGGTCTGAAGTGATCTATACATTAAGCATAAATTGCTTTCCAACCTCTTATATCACATTTCTGTGTGTCCTGAGCCTGTGTGGTCTTTGTTTGAACAAGTGTTGGTAAGCAGGGGGTCAGTTAGAGTTTTTTCAGAGCACAGTAACTCAGACTCTTAATAATAAAGTTCCTTAAAAGGCTTGTAAGCATGGATCTAGAAGGAATCCTCAATTAGTATAGAACCATTACACTATGTAGAGTCTCTGCACACTTTAAAAAGGTTCTTCACTGATACACCTTTCCTTTACAAAGTAGATCCACTGAAACATTCATGATGGGACCAAAAGAGGTTTTCTTAAGCCATAGCTCATAAGAGCACTTCTTGGTACCTTTAAGTCTAAGAGACTCTCAGTCATCCAAATGAAGGATCCTAAATGGTTCTTGCTTGGATGTACAGTTCTAGGAAAGCTCTTATTCTTTTAAGAAATTAAAAGAATAACTCTCATCCACCTCATTACAAAATTGAGCCTCTGAAATAACAGCCACTGAAAGTTTCTTTAAAGGACCAAAATATGGTCTTCTCCAATCTTAGCAAAAAGGGTTCTTTGACTTTTGACAGTAACAACAATAGCAATACATTCTTCAAATAAAAGGGCTTCTTCAAGGGTTCCATTAAAGCCAGTGGTTATTTATAAAACCACAACAACTCAAAGACACGTATGAATTATTCTATAACTCTTACTTTATAGAGCCAGTCTGAAACCATCAAGGACCTTCCTGGAGGAGAAATATCTAACCTTGCAAGGAACCATTTTAAACATTGATATGTTTCTTCGAGTTGTCGTGGTTTTATAAATAACCATTGGCTTCAACAGAACTTTTAAAAAAACCCTTTTATTTGAAAAATGTATGGAACCAGTCTGAAGAACTGTCCACAGTCAGATTAAACTCTTTTAAATCTGATTTGTACCAACTGATTTCACCTGTTTCATTGATTCAGTCGTTGGGCCCGGACCTTAAGAATCCACCGATAGCAGCACAGCTTATGCAGCACAGTTCAGATTTCCTCAATGTCAGGAGATTCCTCATCCGCTGAAGAAGAACATGAAGGCTGCCTGTATCTTAAGCATGCGGGGAGAGTACGAGAAGATCCTGACCTAATTTTCTGACGATATGACAGGGCTATTAATAAGATAATGGCAGCTTGAGAGGAGCTAATTGCTCCTCTTCGTTTTATAGTGCACACATTGTTAGGAAGCACATGTAGCTGTGTGAGGAGAGCATGTGACAGCACATAAGAAGGCGTGTGTGCCGTAGCGGGACATATCCCTAGGCTTATTGGTATTCTGCAAGGAGACAGTCTTGTGAGTTTAAAGTATTCGCTCTCTCTCTCTTTCCCTCTCTCCCACTCTGCTGCTATTCTGTATCTATCTGTGCCTGAACATGGAGCCGTACCAACCCCAGATATGACCACAGATTCATGATAGAGATCATTATAAAGGCAAATTTGCATCTCACAAAACCCCCAGCTACTTTGCGGCTTGAATAATACATTTTGGAATTCTCTATCACTTCCAATATAAAATGCAAATTGAATTTTCAAGCTCGCCGCCCCTCCCCTGTGCACGCTCACGTGCAATATCAGCACATTCACTGAACGTCTTATTCAAATTCACTTCAGTGTTCACTGCCTAATGCCCACGCCTGCTTTTGATCTTCAACGACGTACAGCGAGCATTAATTAATTATGAATTTTATGCAGCATACTGCAGCAGTACTCATGCGCTCAGCAAAAAAAAAACCAAAAAAAAAAACATGCGGTCTTTTACAGGGTACTTAGAGAGCATCGGAACTCTATGTGGCACAAGAAAGAGAGCCTCACTGAAGCCTCGTCTCATTCTGGACAGATCAGTAAAGAAAAGGAAAGCTAACCCTACTGATGCTTTGCTGTGCTGGCATTTTCGCCAAAACAATGTGTAAAAACAATGCTTATGTCAGCATACCTTTTGTTTATTTTCCATTGTTTTGCATGCCTTTATGGAGACCCTCACAGAAATCAAGCCCTCACTGATCCTTCAGGGATTTTAACCCATCCAACTCCAGACTTTCTACTGAATCTTAAGGCTCATGCGGTAACTGCTATCAATTATTTGATACCTATTATGAGACTGATATATAGTTATTACATAAGGAATCGAAGCAAACCCACATGCGTTCTTAGAGTTAGAGGGATTAATGACATTTATTGTACTGTATTTCATTATCATTATCATTTTGTTGCATCAATAAAAGCCTCACAACAAGGAAAGGAAAAGCAACCAGTACAATGCAAGCCATTATGAATCAGGGAAAAACTACACTGGTTCTAAGCAAAGAAGAACATTTATTATCTTGAAGGTTAGTTAATATTTAAAAAAATAAATTAATAACTCGGAAAGGAATTAGTAATCACAAAAAAAAAAAAAATGAATAGACATTACAGTATGTCCAGACAAGGTGTATTAATGAAGAGTTAGTCCTCCTGCTGCAGCAACAGGCTCTACATTGCAGCTCATATCTATTGAAGAACACGGCTGTGAAGATTTGATTGAAGCCATGAGAACATTAGTGAGGTCAGGTGCTGGTGATGGGTCATCCCAAAGGTAATGGAGCTCCATTTCTCCAGAGAATGCACTTTCACTGCTCTACAGATCATAGGAGGGGGGCCTTCATTCCCCTTTGGCTGATGCTTGGCTGCTCTAACAAACTTGATGTAACCCACTCGTGACTAGAGCGGTAAGGGCATTGCCACTGCAATCAGAAGGTTGTGGGTTTGAATCCCAACATTGTTAGTGTCATCACTGAGGGGCCACTTTACTTTAAAAAAGTGTGTAAACTGACAAATATGTGGTGCAGTGCCTCCACTGTGAAAATACTATACTCATGATTTGTAATATATTATGTGCTTCCCCCAAGAATTGCAGTCTTTTGACAACCAATCCAAATAAAATGTAGAGAACTGAAGCTTAGTACTCACACTACCAGGCAAAGGTGCTGATGAAGCTTCACCACAGCAGAAGTTCTGATGGACCAGATGTAGGCCTTGTAGCTCTCCAGGCCTCAGGAACCAAATCCTCGTGATCTTTCCTCTACCTCTGTTCAGCAGCAAATAAACTGTGGGCACTCAAAATGTCCATGTCACAAATCCTTCACCACGTCCTCATTTACTAAATTTTTTTCAATATCAACTCTCAGTGAAAAAAATATTCACAAACAAACAAAAGTAAACATGGTAGCCACACAGAATTACTGAACAATTCTACATGAAGAAATATCCAAACCTTGTTTTTCCACTATGCAGCTTAATATAGAAGTACAAAATCTTTGAATTTTAATGAAATCCAAATCACACACACCACTGGAAACCGTTTCTTTCTTCTCCTTTCACCTTTCTCCTTTTCACACTCTCTCAACTCTCTCAAAATGTAATGACCATGTAACAAATTCTTCACAACATCCACATTTATCTTTTTTTTCAGCACTTCTAGATGAAGGAATATCAGCCATCTAAACTGTTTTCCATTACACCGTTTAATATTTGGGCCCATACTGAAGTACTACGTCTCCAAACATTTTTTAGCTTTGTATTTTAATAAAATCCAAATCACACACCGCTGGAAACTTTTTTTTAATCTCTCTTCTTCTTTTACCTTTTTATTTTTGCTCTCTCTTGATTCTCTCTCCTGCCAAACCTAATTAAGTCCCTGATTGGCTGGAAACCTGTCTGTCTTATTAAGAAGAACACCTGATTGGTTGAAACATGAATAGGTGCCAAAAATTTCTCAGCGGAAACAAATAGCAAAGAACGATGGTAAACCGAGTCTGTTGATTAATTCACCAACAACTTGACAATACCTTAAATACACTATATAGACTAAAGTATTGGCACGCCTGACCATTACACCAACAGGGACTTTAATGACATTGCATTTAAATGCATAGACTTTAATATGGAATTGGCCCCTTTTTTCAGCTATAACAGCTTCCACTATTCTTGGAAGGTTTTTTCACAAGATTTTGGAGTTTCTGTGGGAATTTAAGCCCCTTCATTCTGTAGACCATTTATGAGGTCCGGCACTGATGTTGGACGAGAAGGCCTGGCTCACTACCTCAGTTCTAGTTCATCCCAAAGGTGTTGGATGGGGTTGAGGTCAGGGCTTTGCGCGGCCAGTCAAGTGTCTTTATGGAACTTGCTTTGAGCAGTGGGGCACAGTCGTGCTGGAATAAAAAAGGTTCCTCCCCACACTTTGTCCACAAAGTTGGAAGCATGGCGTTGTCCGAAATGTCTTGTTCTGCTGAAGTATTAAGTTCAGCATACTGGAAGTAAGTGGCCAAGCCGAAACCTTGAGAAACAGGTGTGTCCCAATACTTTTGTCCATATAGTATGAGTGTATATCGGTGTGTCCGCGTACTTTTGTCCATATAGTGTATGAAATAACAACAATGTAGGGGCTCTACATTGAACTCCAGTGACACTAAAAGTAGCTGAAAGAGTGTGAATCATTTTGACCATGTAATTGTGGCATGAATAATCAGACTCACTGAGTAATACGGTGGTGTTTGTAGGGAGTGCGCATGCGCGGGCGTTGCTCGGAATCCCCCCTGCAGTGGGCCCCCAGCCCCTCGGAGCGCAGAGGGTCGGACCGAACGCTCCGAGCGCAGACTCTGGATGGAGGAGAGGGGAGCGGACGCTCCGGAACTGACTGTGCGTTTTGACAGCGGAATTCTCTTCTTACGACTGGACTCAACTCTTCTGGAGTGAAGTGTCTGCAGGACCGGACTGTCATCTCCTCGGAACACTCGCTGGCATGAGCTAACATGGAAACCAAACCTTTCTTGTCTCTAGGTAAGTTTGTGCTTTCTGGAAATGTGCTTCTCATTATCCTGCACGCCTGTGTCATGATTCGGGACCCTCAAACTCTCCAAACTCTCCCAAAAATCTCCCAAACTCCCTGTCTAGCACTGGGGCTCGGCGTGCTAGACAGGGAGTTCTTATATGTACTGTCTTATAAGTAAGTGGTTTGTGCTCATTTTAGCTCTAGAGGCATCGAAAAGTATTATTTTTTACTATTATTATTAATAGTACTGCTACTACTAGTACTAGTATTATTATTGTCATTATCATTAGTAGTAGTACTGCTACTACTAGCAACACTACTATTAGTAGTAGCTGTAATAGTTAAGTATTTATTTTTCGTTACTATCATTATCGTTCGACGTAGTAGCAGTATTTATTAATATTTGCTACATTAGTAGTAATAGCTGTAGTAGTATAGTATTTTTATGACTATCATTACTGTTGGTCTCAGTAGTAATATTTATTTATTAGTATTTATTAGTAGTAATAGCGGTAGTAATAAAGTATTTCCTTTTTATTACTCTCATAATTGTAGTACTTAGTAGAAGTAGCAGTATTTATTTATTAATATTTACTATATTGGTAGTAGTAATTGCTGTGGTAGTAAAGTATTTTTTATTAATATTATTACTGTAGTTAGTAGTAGTAGCAATATTTATGTATTTATTTGTAAAAGTATTTGTTACATTATTATTATTATTATTATTATTATTATTATTGATGGTAGAAGTAGTAGTAGTTACAGTGGTTTTTTTTTTTTTTTTTGGGATGCCACATCTAACATTCTTGGTATCTTGGCTTGTCTATTAGAGATTTGAAGTTTCCTTTAACCTCACATTTGGCACCCAGTGCCTCTGAAAGTGACCCCACACTTCATCCCTGCTCTAAATGGCCCAAGCTACTACTCCGTGTTCCTGGGGCAGAAAGAGAAGGGGGAGATATTCCCCCCGTCCTCGGCTGAAGGAGTTTTCAGCTCTTACAGAACAGTCAGGGCTCTTAATAATCACTGACCAAACAGCAGCTGCTACAAATTTACACTACATGGACAAAATTATTGGGACACACCTGTTTTTCAGGGTTTGGTCTAGGCCCCTTACTTCCAATGAAGGGCTTTATCTGAATTCTTCAGCATATCGAGAAATGTTTCCAGCCGCTATGATTCCACCTTTGTGGACACAGTTTGGGGATAAGAACCTTTTTCTATTCCTGCATGACTGTGTCCCAGTGCACAAAGCGAGCTCCATAAAGACATGGTTGGATGAGTTCAGTTTAGAAGAACTTGACTGTCCCACACAGAGCCCTGACCTCAACCCCATCCAACACCTTTGGGATGAACTGGAACAGAGATTGTGAGCCAGGCCTTCTCGTCCAGTATGAGTGTCTGACCTCATAAACGCTCTACAGAATGAATGGGCACAAATTCCCCACAGGAACTCCAAAAACTCATGGAAAGCCGTCCGAGAATAGTGGAATAGCTTCAAAGGGGGACCAAATTCAGATAAATTCTATGGATCTGAATGCCGTTTGAATGCAGTCCTTGTTAGTGTAATGGTCAGGCGTCCCAATACTTTTGTCCATATAGTGTATGATCTAGACTTCTGAACAAACCCACCGTGCTTACGTCCTCTGAAGCAGTTTTCATTTTCATAACTCACAAGACAAATACTCTCTAGCTTGCTTTGCAGTGCATGATCTCTTAATAGTTTAATATCATGATAGTATAGTAATAATAATACAGTCGGAAGTTTAATTGCTAGTAGATGATGGATTTAGTATTTTTCCTCGGTTTGTCTTCTGTCAGCAGGAGTTTTTTCATTCATACACAAACTGACATCTGTCATTAGTCTCTGCAAGGCACTGCGCCCAGGAATCTTAATCAACTTTACTAGAATTACGTCACTGTTGCAACTAAACCTTTCAAAACGCTAACTTTACAGGGGGAAAAACACACATTATGAACTTTTATTGTTGTGAAATTCTGGATCATTTGTATCGGTTCATTTACGGTGTAGTTTTCGCACAATGGAAAAGGAAACTGCATTCGCAAAAATATTAATGGCAATGCAAAAGAACTAACATATAACAGTGCAACATATCACAGGAATGGTCCATTATGCAATTCTTATGAAGTCATAATGTATTCTTTTATCCTTGTATGTCTGTTTCCTGTGAGTGAGGGGCACATGCTAACATTCCTCAGAACGTTCCAAGTCCATGAGCATCAATGGGAAGTGTAGGCTCTCATTGTAAGGTCGGAGGTGTTCAGGACCACCCCAATAAAAGGGGACCAGCCTGGTTTACGGCGCTGCAGTTTTGTGTTTCTGAAGAGGTGATTGGTCCCTTTGTGAATGTCTGCAGCTGTCAGTTTTATTAGGGAGCCTTTAAAGGGAAAGTTAATTGCTTAAAGTGACAGCGTCTCTCAGACACCCCTCCAGCCACTGTCTGGCTCCGTATCAAAGGCTGCATGGGCTCCTCCTAGACAGGGCCGCACAGACGGGCCAAACTGCGTTTGAGAAAGTCGGTTTAAAGTGACACTTAGCACACACACACACACACACATTACATCACACGTACACACATTCTAGAGAGGGTATGAGTCGTAGTCGTCTCTTGTTTCACTCTTGCAGAAACTGTTGCCCCTCAAGAACCTGCACTTGAAACTTTCTGAACGTAACGCTATCGGCCACATAAGGGACTGAGGTTATCTGCATTATGCTGAAAAGCCTTTTTGTTAATGATTTGCTCCATGCAGCAGTATGTACTGATTCATCGATAACAGCGAGGTTGCCCCTTGTACTATGGACCGTTGTACACTTGTAGACCTGTTACAAAGTAATGGCGTAGTATTGCTGAATGCATAACCATATGCGAGGACTAGTGCTGGGCAGTATAGCTATGATTCAGTATTGTGATATAATCTCAGCGTCATGGTATCTGATGATACTTAACATTGCTTTATTAGCGTTAATGCTAAAAGAATGTCTTGTAAGCCTGACATAGCTTGTTTTGTTCTGATCTGCGAGTCCGAAAATCTTTTGAACGTGGTCTTATAAACATAAACCAGACGTAAATCTGGCTTCCAGAAAGGAAACTTACTACACTTAGTAGAGTGGCACATTAAAGCGATGGGAATCAAATCTGTACACCGTTTACACATGAATGAAATGTATTACATCAACACAAATAGTGCCAAAGGTAACCTGTGAGAGAAGACGGTGTTGATGTTGGGCCTGTCACAGCAATTATGTAACCGCCTGATGAAAGCTATGTGAGCTGATGACAGTACTTTTCCACAGTTGGTAGCTTTTCCAAATGTTTGTATTGCAATGAATGGATGAATTAAGTTTATTTTCATTAAGTTAGAACTAATGCATGTATTTCAAAAGTAGAAAACATTTACTTTTGCAAATCAGGACTAATTATGCTCTATTATTAATGAAATGTTGACATGGTCTGTACTAATGATATCACAATATAAACACTTTTAAATACAGTTATACGGTATATTGAATTTGAGTAGTTTAGGCATAATCTTCTGTGTTGTCTTGCAGCGTTCAAAAACTATATATATGCGGATGGCAATTTAAATCTAATATATCTGTGCATCCTAGTTTTTCAGGATGATCTGAAGCACACACACTTTGCCTTACACTGTAGCTGACTTAGTTTTTGATATGTCAGTGTCAGTAAAACCGAAAATGTTGTAGTGGGAGTCCAGTATCAGTATACTGCTATCCGTGGTATCTTGAAAAGTACTATGCAAAACCTTGTGTGACTGTAAGCCAGTTTTGTGGTTAAAGGATGCAACAGGCGGGCATTTAAGGGCGTCTTTAGGCTGATCTTTTCCCATTTCCACTGGTCCTGTAACGGGGATTATTCATATCTGATCTCTGCGCTGTAATTCACTTTGAGCTAATGGATTTGGCATTTGGAGCCTGGCTTTGAGACAGACCGACAGAATGTACCATGCTGCTGCTTCGTCTGACTTTATGTCAGCATAAACACCCTGTCCTGTGTGTGTGTGTGTGTGTGTGTGTGTGTGGCCGCTCTGAAGAGGCTTCTGTCTTTACTGGTCCTGGCTCTGCTCTGTGCTTTGTCTGGAGTGCATTGGGTCATGGCCAGCGTAATGGCCTAATATGTTTATGTCTGTGTCTATGTTTAAGAGATACTTGTGAAAGGTGCAGCTGTCTAATTACCAAGTGTAAATTCATCTTCCTCAACAGAATTTAGGAAATACTGGGCCTAATTTGGCGACCCCTTTGAATGCGGACGATTGTTTGGAGCTGCAGCTTTTGCTTGTAATGCATGGAGCATGTTTCATGTGACGGTCACAGCTGTTGTTTCTTATTTTATGTAATCAAATGTAAAGAAATAGCAGAAACTATATGGTATAACCCCTTGAACCCTAGGCTTATTGCACAGACGTAACTAATTGAGACTTTAAAAAAAAAAAAGTTTTTTAAAGCCAACTCATCTTTTTCACCAGAAGCTCACACTGAAGGGGCAGTGCACTAGCACGTTTACTGTAGTTTCTTCCAGCTGAAGTTGCAACACGCATAACATTAGTTGCTCTGTAATGAACCAAACTAGAATTTTAAAGTGTCAAATTGGTCGCCTGTTTAAACAACATGAATCAAATAAAGTACTACAATGTAGGTAAGAGGCAATTGGCCATTTAGCACAATGAGTCATGCATAATGTGGGGCGTCTGGTGGCCAAGAGGTTAGGGAGTTGGCTTTGAATCCCAGGACTGCTTATGGCACCACTGAGGTACCGTTGAACAAGGTACCGCCCCCACACAGTGCTCCCCATGCGCCCCTCAAAGATGGCAACACCCTGCTTCATTTGGAGAATGGGTTAAATGCAGAGAAAGAATTTCAGATTGTTCACACTGTGTGCTGTGCTTTGGTGTTCACACGTGACTAAGGGGCCACTTTTTCTTTAATTACATGACTTCAGATGCAGTTTACAGACCTCATGTTGTGGGACTAATAAAGGTTTATCTTATCTTATCTTATCTTATCTTATATAGGTAGATATTTCAGGCAGCACCAAAGCTGGTTTTAACAAAGTAGATTAGAAGACCTATAGTATGTGAGGTCTCTATGACCTAGATCGAGTTCTAGTGTTTGTTAGCCACATACAAGCTGTTAGGGTTTTAAGGAGTTAAATCTGAGGACCTGTTTTTTTTAGATTACATTACACAGTCAGTGAGAATTCTCAGTTAATGAGCCCTTTTTCGATTCAAGATTAGGCCTACTCTCAGGAAACCTGTATAAGTTCTGGGACCCCTCCTCCTGGTGCACATGTGCACATGTTGGAACTGTGCTGCAGGACTGGGCCGCAGTCTGAAAACAAGGCCGTTATTTGTTGAGATAAGATCTGCTGGAGATTTTGATGTCCTTTAAGCCATACAATCCGTCTCCCAAGAGAGCAGCAAATTAAATACACCGACAAATTTCTAAATGCAGTAATGGGCCCCTCGGCCTACTACTGTTCATGTGATAGTTTGAACAGGTGTGATGTGATACAGTTACAGTGTATGGCACAAAAGGATTTGATTAAAGTGGTGGTCTGAGGGGTTTCTAAAGAAAGAAGCTTTTAAGTGGACGGATTTAAGATTTTTTTTTTTTTGGTGGTGTCTGCTTTCCTCTGACTCCATGTCCACACAAATATGTTGTCTTTGTTGCAACAAAAGCTTGCATTTCTGAATTGGAAAAACATTTGTACATTTTAATCCCAGAATGTTTTAAACATGCCAGTTTTAAACTAAATGGAGAAACAAAAATAACTACAAAAAAACAAGTTTAAAGCTGAACTAATTTTATTCTGCATAATAGTACTTTGTAGGTAATTATACTTATATTGGTAATTATAACTATTATGAAAAAACAGTTAATTCATGTTTCTATTAAAATATATATATACGTTTTTAAAGAATCTTTAAGTTTTTAAATCATATTCTCAAGAATGTGTGTCAGCTGCGCATACCATGACATTACATTAGTTTATTTGATTTACTCGCCGCTGCAGGAAGGATGATTTTTGTTAGTGTGCCAGTGGCTTTCCCAATGTTAATTTGGGTTCAAGCTAACTGGTTTATGGTAGATATTTGGGTAACAGTTTTAACGGCTGACTTTGTATGTTGCAGTTTACTGTAAATCCTTTTGAAGCCTAACTCTGAATTCTACTAGAGGAGCATTTCGGCCTGTTGGCAAACATGAGCCGAGTGTCATGTTCATTGCAGCAGTCAGTGGGTTTTTGGGAATGTGTACCATGTATTCATGCAGCACATTCAGAGCTCCCTGAGGAACGTCCAGACGTTTCTTTGCTGAATCACTGTTTACAGACAGGAGAATGTGAAGGACTTTTTTAGACTGCTTTGAAAATGAAGTGCTGATAGCTGTGTCCTATAGACAGTCGTCAAGTACGATGTTCTTATGAGGGTGCACCAGTAGCGTGACCTGTCAACTACTCGTGTTTAAAACATTCCGTTGTCAAAACTGCTCAGACAAGATGGCCCTCCTGATAATGTTTTAGGGGAATGTTGAGTAATACAAATAACTGTTGGCTCATAGAAGTATGAAGGATATGCTCCTTGTCTTCTAGTTGGTTTATGTTCATGTGATTAATTGAAATGCTGTTTGAAATTGTCATTCTGAGCTTGCATTTCTTGTATCGTCATGAATGTTGTCCTCTAGAGGCTGTAGAGCTCTAAAATATCATACAACCTGAAGCACAAGTCATTGCGGAAATGATCATCTTCAGTCAAAATAACTACATTTATCATCTGCTGAGATTCTACACAGCCGTCTAATTCAATGTCTGCCAGGTTTCTTTCAGTATTTGGTTTTTGTGAGGTCAGAATTAGTTTACAAAGGTGTCATGACGTTAAATGTAAGACAGCTTAGAATGCATTAGTTGTTATTAGAGGGTTTGACACTGCTTTTCTAAAGGCCAAGAAACACGAGACACACTACACAGTCTTTTTCATTCTTGGGGTTTCACAGTGAGTTTTTTTTCCAACAGTGCTTCTGGCTGCATGCGTCCCTGTTAAGCAACACAAGCATCTTAAATATCAATCAGCTCCGCTCACCAGCTATTGTTTGGATGTGTATTTAGAAAGTTTTCAGCATTATGTTGAACTCTTACTGAAATCACAGGTGGCAGTTAATTGCCATATAAATAATTGCAGTTAACAGTCTACCTTATTATTGGTTGTTGTATGTGAATGTTAAAGAACAAGTCTAAAGTTGCCAAACCAGTGGAATAGCAAGCTTCCTTTTTTAGTGCCGACGCCGTTCGTCTCTGTACTTCCGTTCTCATGGACTTGTGAGACATTAACCCAAGTACGGGGCAGCTGGTGGCCTAGTGCTTAGGGAGTTGTCCCTGCGATCACAAAATCATGAGTTCGAATCTCAGGACTGCTAGTGGCACCTCTGAGCAAGGTACCATCCCCACACACTGCTCCCGGCGCGCTGTGGTCTGGGCTGCCCGCTGCTTCACTTGGTGAAGGGGTTAAATGCAGCAGAGACTTTAGTGCTGTTCATACAGTGTACTGTTCCCATATGACAAAATTGTCATTTTACTTTTGTTTGCATTTAGTCAAGTACAGATCAAATACCCAGAAAAGTCCTAGAGTGGGTTTTATCGAAGATGCATCAGGAGGTGACTTATGTGAACTTGGGTTTCCCAGAATGCCTTTCACACAACAAAGTGGGCTTATTTTACAGACTGATGGTTAAAAGCGACCACCGCCCGACCCGTTCCACAAGGTTTTAAAAGAACACTTCTGTGCCAAATGCAGATCGAGAGAACCGCAACCTCCTGTCCTTCGGGAGTCCGAACTCTCGAGAACAAGAGTCTGCACTTCATGTACTCCATATAAAGAAATGCCCTTAGTGGTTGCCAACTGTCAACACAGGCAACTTGAGCTCAATTAAACCAACATAACTCACCACTGCCCTCTGAAGGTGTTACTGCACCAGAAGTTTGCTGTTTTTACTGGATTCATTACAGGTCTCAGTAAATGCATTTACTGCTTTATTTTATTCACATGAATTCACTTTAACCCAACCACTGATAAAGCATCCAATTTACATGTTGTTTGTTGCAATGTAAATATATTACTGTGTTTGCTAAGAACTGTGGAACATAACAGATCAGCTCAAATGACTGCAGTCGACATAAATAACTGTCGGTTCAAGTAATTGCAGTCAAATTATTAGTTTATAATTGTGACAGACCTATTACAACAGTTAACTAGCATGCATGGTTCTGCTATTTAAAAAACATGCTAAACTAAAAAAGCTAAAGTCTGCATTACGTTTATGTCGTGATTTCCACCCATAAAATAATACATTTCATCTTAACTCAGTGACTGCAATCGCTAATCCCCCTACACTGCTGTCTCTGAAGGATGATCTGATTGGTCAGTGCAGAAAATGCCCTAATGAAGTAGATTTTTGGTCATTTGTTGATATTGTCGCACTCAAACAACTTTTATTGTCAGAAAGAGTCATTTCTACACCTGTGAACAATGGTCCATTTCATAGCAGCCTGAATGTAGAAATGCTTTTGAAGAATGACTCACTGAGGGAGTTTTTACTGCTGTTAATTATGAATCTCTATTTCTGGATCAATTTACGCGTTGATTGCTGTAAATGAACCGGCCCTATTTTGTGCAGAGTAATCTAATATCTAATTATGGTCCTCGATGCATGTGTCAAGATTGTTCCAGTGGGTTTTAAAGAACCATTAAATTTTCCACCCATGCTGTTGTGGTTAAACATTTCCAAATTAAAAACGAAGTCGTTTTCAGACATTATGTGGAGGCATTTATAGTCAAATGTCCTCCGGTGATTTAATGTGGTCCGGTAAATGAAAAAGAGAAACAGTTTCCCCTAATCTAATCTGTCTTGACATTCCCTTATGATTGATGTGACAGGCCTAGAAAAGACTCCACTTTCTTTCTTGAAAAAAAGCTCTTTATCTCCTCTCACATGAGGGACATTCCTTTGATGAATATGTCACAATTTTGACGCGACATTCATCACCTGCAGGGTGTACGTGTGTTTAGTGTGTGTATTCTCCTGGAGGCTAACCCACAGGTCCGCCGGTTAATTAATAGCACAGCAGGAGCAGAGACACAGGCGGCTGAGCGGCCCCGTTCAGAACGACCTGGTCCTGCACGACAAACAAAAGCATCTATTCTGCTAATTAGCCCACTTTCATGAGCGTTCATTAAAGCAAACCATTCAGCGGGTGGATTTACAAGAGAAAAGTGCCAAGTCCTGACGCACGCCCAAAACACACAGTTTCTTTCATAAGAAAGCTCTTTCCTCATATTTTACATTTAAGGATATGAGACGAATGACCACACCTGTGGTTAAAGACCTAAAGTGCTAGAATCTGTACTTGAAGAGTACTATATGTGGTTTAAAGGGCGAAAGTTCTCACGAGTTTTCTCACTTTTT
>JBBPCX010000040.1:6613789-6616289 GCA_037974365.1 Hydrocynus forskahlii | reverse complement strand
TCTTTTTCGGTACCCTGTTTGTATTCACAAACCCAAAGTGGATGTAGCTTAAAGCTGAATTGAGAGTCAGGTGCTAGAAGTGGGTGTATTTCTTAACAGTCATGGATCGTAGATGCTGATGTTAAAAACATGCTTACAGAATGTAGTTTAGACAGCCAAACAGCAGTTTAGGTTTTGAAACCAGAATGCCTATTGGCTTACAGATGCTAAGACTGACTACTTTAGTGGTGCAGTTCAGTATGCAGTGGTCAATTTTTCAACGCTTGGTGGTATTTATATAATTTGGTTGGTTCCTTAAAGGTATCAGATACGCAGCTGTACTTGTACGGCAAAGGCTACATAGCAACTTCCGCACTGATGTTAGGGTAGGAATGTATAAATGCATGAACGTGGCCACACGTTCTTGCATGAACGTGCATGAACGTGGCCACAAT
Organism: Hydrocynus forskahlii; assembly: GCA_037974365.1. Lineage (NCBI taxonomy): Eukaryota > Metazoa > Chordata > Actinopteri > Characiformes > Alestidae > Hydrocynus > Hydrocynus forskahlii. Next base: position 6,615,855 of record JBBPCX010000040.1, on the reverse strand, counting down.
ATCTTGGGATATTTTTGCATGTGTTTTCAGTGTATTATTAGAAAGATCAGAAAAAACACTTATTTCCCCCACCATCAGTATCTCCACCTCGGACTAACAGCATAACCACAGCAGCTGAAAGTCATCTGAAATGCCTAATACTAATCTAATTAATCAGCAGGAGAAAAGGATCTTGTTAAAGTGAAGTGCCACTGAGCCCTCACTTACCTTATTGCTAATAAACCCTCAAAGGCCGCATAAGGCGTTACTGTGTAATCACATGGCCCAGGCAACAATGGCCACCGTTGCTGTAGGTCCGTCCCCTAGTCTGGATTCTAAAGGCTCTTATCAAGAGCCCTTGAAAAACAGATTTTTATGACGTTCCATATGTATTGAATTGCAGTCTTGGTCTTTGACCTTGAGTTTGATTGCCTTGGAAATGAGATGGGGAAGCTGGAAAAGAAGGATTCCGTTCTTAGTGTGGCCTCGGGTGAAAGTCTTGTAAATGAGGGCTTTAAAGGGGGCCAGGCATCCTAAAGTCTCATAAAGGGAGCTTCCAGATCTTTCTCATTGTGTGTGTGTGTGTGTGTTGGGGGGTGTGTCTCTGGGTGTAGAACATTCTCTGTAGTCATGAGGTGATTGAATGTTCCTAATTAAAGTGAAGATACATTAGCGGTTCTTGTTACTTTATTAGCTTACAAATAATGAATCCCAAAGTCATGCTTTTCCATATAAATCAGAGATGTTTAACATGTGAAAGGACACTAATGCACACACACACACACACACACACACACACACACACACACATAGAGGAATCTTTCACAGATCCTCTCAGTTCAGTTTTGTTTTTGGTCCCATCAGTATCATGTAGCTTTGTTGACATCAATGAGTATAGTAGGTTTCATTTCTGGCCAGGAGCTGCTCACTTTGAAAAGAGCACTTATTGGCTATTTAATGACATGTGAAGTGACCATACACAAATGTTTGATGCAGTGGGAAAACAACAAAAACACATGAATGGATATGAACCTTTACGTCAAACTCTTTAAAAAATAAAGGTGTCAGAAAAGATTCTGTGTAAAATACTATAATAAAAACATTTTAGTTTCCTTTGGATTCTTTTACATTTAAAAAAGGATCCTAATATGTTTAAAAGGTTATTCACACTCTTGCACTTTACAGAATTAATTCTTTAGGATACAAGAATGGTTGGAGCCACTTTTGAAGTATGTCTTCGGAGCCCATTTTTTAAAAAGTGCTAGTGCAAGGTCTTGAAACTTTAAGGTCATTTGCAAAAAAATAAAAATTTAAAGAGCCATCCATTTAAAAGTTTTTTTTTTCTCCCCTTTTCAGCAACGTTATACTTAAGATTTGAGGAACAGTTGTTGGAGTGGTGCTTCAGCAAAAACAGACCTAAATGAAATAAAGCAAAAACCAGAGGATAGATTTACTAGGTACTAAAGTATTCTATGAAAACTGTATGTTGTTCCTAAAAACATTCTTAAAAATTGTCAAGTTCAGCACCTGTACATTCCTCTAAAAGGCTGATTGTTATGCCATCAGACTGTCTGTGTACCTCTGGGGGCCGAGCATCTGCAGAGAAGACTAATATTGCTATTCCCCGTCCTGTATAGTACAAATATACATGATTGATGTTGTCTGGAAGTGTGTGTATCTCACCCGCTTCCTCTTGTGTCACACACTCAGGGCTCCTGAATACCTCATGCTCTGCAGCGCCGCCCTGTCTGCGGGGCAGCTCGCACAACGGCTGCTCCTGCTTCACGGGCGTGTGCCCGCTACACCAGCGCAGGATATCCACAGGTACAACACACAACAGCAAACACACATTCTAAAACAAAATGATGCCATGAATCATTTCCTAAACAATGAATCTGATTGAATTGTTGTGACACCACTGACACATACATGGAAAAAATTTCTTGATTAAAAGATGAATGGCAATAAACACAGTTATTGCCAAAAAAGTACATTTAAGGCAATTATTAGAGATGGATGGATGGATAGATAGATAGATAGATAGATAGATAGATAGATAGATAGATAGATAGATAGATAGATAGATA
>JBBPCX010000040.1:6592383-6610912 GCA_037974365.1 Hydrocynus forskahlii | reverse complement strand
GATAGACAGATAGATAGATAGATAGATAGATAGATAGATAGATAGATAGATAGATAGATAGATAGATAGATAGATACACACACACAAACAACACACACAAAGTAAAAAAAAAATCTTACCTGATTGTCCTTTACCCCTTGTCAGGGGTAAATCAGTCTTTTTAAAGTGTGTGTGTGTTTAAGGTTGTGAGTAATTTCCCCTTAAAATAATACAAAATCATAATTAACTTAGTCACTTCTACAGTTCATTAATGTCAATAGTATGCAGATAATCTCAGTTTTTAATGCACAGTTTAGCATCGCACCAAAGCATATGAAATTCATAATGCCCTGTTAAATATTTACGTAAGATTCATCAGTGTCTACAAACCATTTCTGCATTACCACCTTAAACATGCATTATTTGTGCAACCCTAACTCTGTGTCTGTTGTCCATAATTGCTTACTTTGTTTGTACTAAATTAATTAGGTAGCAAATTAAGCATAACACAAACATAATCTCATTCTAACGCTGCTTACACTATTTTGCTTAAAAAGAAGTTAGTCTTCTTCTCCTTTTCCTCTTGCCCGTTTGTGCATCCTAATTATCTTGTATAACAGAAGCTTGAAAAGGAAAGTTCTATGGTAAGAGAATGCAACGGTGCAAGAGGCGGCCCAGAAACACAGAGTTATTCATACTTTAACTTGCTAGCTAGTTGTGACAATGCTGTCTAAGTAAATAAATTCAAATGCCATTGGCTAGCTGACTTTAGGCTATATCTTCCATGGATAATGGTAGCAAGACATCAGTGCCGCAGTAAATTCCAGATTACCGACGACCTACGCAGACTAATGCAGTATCAAATGTGTTGACGGCTTCAGAAGCCCTTTTCTCACTCTTGCAACATTAGTCAGTTCAACTGACTTTGAATTTGTTCTCTCTTCTCTCACTATTTGACTGATGGATTTGTTGTGATTGGTTGGCTGGCCATTAAGTCAGTCTAGCTTCACCTACAGTACTTCCTACAGACTGCAGAGCTTTTAAAAGTGTGGGGGCATTTCACTCCAAGTAATAGGCCACAGACTGTCTCACGTCAAGTCAAGTCAAGTAGAGCTTTATTGTCATCCGAGCCATATACATTATAGACGAAATATCACCCTGCTGGAACACCACAGAACAGCATCACCTAAAAATTGTATACAGAATTGTAGTATAAATATATAAACATATATATGTTTCTATGTTTATATGTTTATATATTATGCGCAGATCAGCAGTTGCGATTTCAGTCTCACACTGATTTTTTCTGAGAACCAAACTAATGATTTTTCACTGAATCCCCCGCACATGTGCGGAAAAGGCATATATCCTCCATGCACCCAGACGAGGCCCAGACATCACATCTTTTTTCTTCACTGCACTCAGAGGCGGGAGGTTTGATAGTAGCCAATCCGAGCACGTTATTTATTTTTCCTTGGTGCTGATTGGCTGCTGCTCAGAATTTCCCCCGTGGAGCGTCTTGTGTGTCCTCGTGTTTTTCGTTTTGTTCTTCTTAAAGCCCTGAAATTTTAATGAAATGAAATGAATTTATTACTGTATTTAACTGCTTATGCCAATGAAAATGACAGCGCACACCAAAGAAAACGCCCATGCATTAATTACAGTACAGTCTGCACAGCGGTAATATCGGTATTTACATTCTAACACTGCTGGAGTTCGGTGTAAACTGTACAGTACAGATACGGGTTTATCTTTACATTTTCTTTGAGGCTAATGAGTTTAAAATGAAATCAAAGTGTTTTGGGAGCATATTTGGGGGCACATTTAGGGTTTACAGGATGAAAAGGCATTTTTAGGCATTTTTTTACCACAACGCGGTTTTTCACTATACGTGGGTGCTCTTGGAACGTAACCCCCGTGATAAGCAGTTTCCCACTGAATTACAGATAGCCAGTGAGAATCTACAGCTGGAGCTAGAGGAAGATCAGCCCCACCTTAATTAAATCATATTGTTGACACAGGAATCCAAAATAATCAACTTCTCTTTCTAGCAATCAAAACCATGTGAGAATAAAATTATATATACACATAAGCATGCACTTGTGCCGCCAGTAGCAGGTGCAGTTCTCTGTTTATCTCTAGAGTCTGTCGCTACTCTGTCCTCCTCTCAGCGAGTCTGTGCACATAAAGTGTCAGATAGCACAGGCCACAGCACACAGGTGTCTTATGTAGTGAGAGCACTGCCCCTTTGTTGTATAAACCTACTTATCTGATTGACTCCTCTACTGCTCTAGCAGAGACAGTAGGTACTGCTTCAGTCTTACCCACCAGCACTCAGTTTGCCGGCTTCTGTGCCTCCATTCAACATAAAGCAATACAAAATAATTGTGATAATGTCACTAAACCATAAATAGTAAGTGTATATAATGCATCACTCCATCAGCATGTCTTGATGAAGGTGGAGATTCAGTTGCAGTCAGTTATAATTATGTCAGGTTTGAGCTAACTGTGGGATAAAGTAATTTTTTTGGATATTAAAATGAAAATATGTTATATTTACCCTGCAATGGATTGGTGTTTCCCTGCAATTAACCCTGTGGCTGCTGGGGATAATGAGCGTAGAAAATGAACGAATGAATGAATGAATGAAAGGAATGGATGAAAGTTTGGGATTATTGAAATACCACACATTTAGCACACTGGTGCTTTCAATGTATATTTTTTAGAGCATGCGGATAAAATTTGTTATAGCAACACAGTTCTTTTCAAAACATATCCTTAAAAGAATAGTTGTGTTCATTTGCCTTCAGTGAAATTTGAGATTTCAGGATGTGTTAAATCATTCAGTAAAGAACTGTAATCCAAACCATTGTGAGGTACAAGATTTACAACCCTGATGGACACATTTTACGACATGGTAACGTGTAGAGAATGCGTGTCCCCTGCCGCAGAAATAACTCTCCTGCCACGACATTAACATGAGACTTATAGATGCCTTGACTGACTGACTACAAAAATAGGCATCCCAGTATAAGAGGTGCTTGATGCTAGTGTTACTAGCAGTGCTTGAAGTGGGTCGTGTTAGGATATGCAGCGTAACTGGTCTTAAACCGTCTAGACTCAACATGACCTGCAGAGTTCAGCCACACTCCTTCAGAGGGGGTTGCTGTGGCACTGCTGAACACAGCCTGTTCCAAGCATATTTTCATGGACCATTCTTCCCTATGCTAATACAGCATAAGTTTTCTGTCAGCTCCAGATGTCACTTTTGTGCAATTAATTCTTCCTGATTCAAAGACTGATGCATTCTGGTGTACATTTCCAAAGAAAATACACGAGGGAATCGAGGGTCATTAATTTTTCAGCTCTTTAGTGGCTTCCTGTGGCTGGAAACCAAAGGCAAAAAATGAGAGCACTGTTGCTTTATGCACATTGTGATGGAAAAAGCATTCCTGGGCTTTTTGTTTGTCCAGTTTGTCTGGACTTTATATCAAAGTAATCTTATCAGGATAATCTGCAGTGATATAATTGCAGAGCGCCGTGGATTAAGTGGATTGGGTGCTCGAATGGAGATTAACTCGGAACGGGTTAGTGTCCCTCGACTACAGGGACATCCTGGTGCAGTATATAGGTCGGAGTGCCACTGCTCAAGAACCTGGTAGGTTAAGATCAGGAATAGGGATTTTTATGTTAGAGGCAGCTTGTAAAGATGCTGTGGTGTTTTCGATGTTCTAGAGTGTATAAATGTGATCTCCCATACATCTTATCACAATGCTCACAAGCAAATTCCTGCAATTTAGCAACATTTAGGTCCTGTGCGTGATTTGTTGAGATACGTGGTCATTGCCAGCTGGCAGTAAACAGCTTATGCAACTTTCTGCACGTCACCGTAATAAATGTTCTCTGAAGGGGAATTCTGCCCTCTGGAAAGTGAGCTTAAATAGGACCATATTATGTTGTGGGTTTTGCCCCATCACACAATGCATTTCTGATGCAGAAATAAAAAATGGCGGAATTTAAATGCTTGTGTTTTCAGTAAAGTTGCTGTCAGTAAAGTTACAAGTCAATTTCAAGGCAAATACATTAAATTGATATTTAAATGGTGACCAGTGTAGATTGAATAGGATTAAATTCAAATAATATTGGCTGATCATTTTATATTTATGTTGTACATTTTTATCTTATCAGTTGTGAAACAATAGTCATGTTTCTTAAAATTCAAATTAACCACAGACACACACTTTCCCTGTTATTTGATCGTTTTAAATTCTACAAATATTACAGCAGTCATGATGACCCGAATTATTTATTTAATTATAGATGAATTAATTATGTATGTAATAAATTGCTCTGGTTGTGAATGAGTCTCTCCATTTTACATTTTTGCTCTTTTAACCATGACAGTGTCTTGTGTTCCAGTATATCAGTTTAGCATGTCTTATTATTAGTTTTGCTTGGGAGGTCACAGTTCCACATCCAAAAAGATACTTATTTGTGGCCCATTATTGCTAATATTTTCACTCAGACTGATAAAACGGTTTACTGTCAAGATCATAGATTAAAATTACATTTATTTTCTGTTTTAAGCACGTCCTTTTGCCTAAGAATGCCTGCCTTAAAGGCTGACCGTAGTGTGTGTTTTAGTTAGTTGTGATAATACACAGCATTTTTTGCATTTTTCCATGTTTTTTCCCTAATTTAGTCATGTCAAACTCCACCCTCTAGCCAGAACGGTGCTGGGAGGGTGAGGGTGAGCATGTGCTTCATCTGCCATCCGCCAAGCTAGTGGCACGGACACATCAGACAAAGAAAAAACTCCAAGCAAAACGCCACACTCCAGCCATGGCCACCCCCAGACTATCGTCTGTTATTGAACTGTCGCCGAGAGTCACACAAAGCAACACCATGTATTCTTAAATGGCCTCTAGTGCAACGTCACTTCACAGCTCATACCAGTTCTGCTCAGTCAGCTAACAGACACGTGAACACCCAGTAATAGGGCCAACACTTGCGTCTGTCTGGATTTGATATTTCAGTAATATTATGAAGTGGCTTTTTTTGACCGTCCCAGTTAAATAGCGTGCTGATAATTTTTTTACTGTAACGCTTATGTCTAAGTTGCTAAATTGGCCTAATTTTCCAAATGTGGTTGGGTGCGTGTGTTAGGAGGCATGTGTGTGTGCATGTGTGTGCTTGTGTTGAAGCGTTTGGGGTGAGTGGGAGTGAGGGAGCTGTCTTGTGACCTAATTGGCGGCGTAATTAGATCTCAGTGGGTGGGATTGTAGAAACTCCGGAGTTTTGTCTGTACTGTGTGTGTGTGTGTGTGTGTGTGTCAGCGCACAATATGTGCAGTGCTGAACGGGTGTCCCTTCTCATTACTCAGTCTCATAGCCTCCAGGACCTGATAGCGAAAGATGGGTCCCAAGTGTGGAGGCAGTGCCTCAGCTGCGTGTGGTAAATGTGTGCGCAAGTGTGTGGGGGATATGAAGTGGTGAGCGTGTGCATGGTGTGCCTTTCTGACTTCATTTCATGTCACCACTACTATGTCTACTGTTTATCTGTAGTACATGCAATTTCATACTCCTTACCACTGTTTGTGCTATTAGTATTGTGCTATTAGTACTTAACTATAAGTTACTATACTATTAATACCCCAGCATTTGTGTATATAACATAGTGTGTTTTGTATAGAGTTTATATTGAATTGATTTTGACTTTATATTTTATGTTGTTCATCTCTGTGTGTCTGTGCAGTCCTAACATAAGCAGTGTGTTCTGGGGTCAATAAACTTTTCTGATTCTTCATCTAAGGAATAACTTTATTTATAAGTCTTGCTTTAGGTTTTTAAGTTAGGTTGACAGATACTTTTTTGCAGGCAAAGAGTGTAACAATATCAATACAGTGGCAAGAAATCCAAAAATTGTTTGGTGGAGTGTATCAGAACTGAAAACCGTATTGCTGTCATCCCCTTCCGTCTCTTCAAAGGGATTTTTTTAATGGAAACCACTGCCAGTGATCAAAACCCGGCCTCCGAGTGCATCCTAGCAGAAGGAAGTGTGTGGAAGGGATTATGCTATGTACACAGTCACACTCTACTGGGTGGTTGGGGATTTTCTGAAGTCGCTTATAAATTCTTGCAGATGCAATGTTCAGGGCTTATTTTGTTATCAAAAATCAAGGAAAACCAAATCGAATCATGAGCCCAGAATTGTAATTTGTATAAAACGTGGAAATTTGCATTCTACACTCCTTCCCAACACACACATACACACATATTCTAGTGGGGTGTTATGTTTACCTACTGTTCACATTTCAGTAGGTGTTTGTGGATGATTAGATAAACACTTCACATCACTGTGTTTATACAGCAGCTGAGATTGGATTGAGCTGTTTATACAGCAAAGGGAGATCATTTTCGCTTTATTGATGCTCAGCCTCTCCGGGCTAACTGCGGACAGAGCTGAGAAGTTATTTATACTGGTACACTAATTGGAGCAGCGGTTATAAGAGTCTTTTAAAGCCTCTGTTTTGATGTGCGACATTACAGCCGTGAGTACTGTGGATAAAGAAGCTCTCTGGGGAGCTCAGCGGCCTCATAGGCCGATGGTTTCTGCACAAACCTTAATTGTTTGCTGGTGGGTGAAGGAGGTTTTGCAGTGTGAAACGTGCTGTCAGCATGTGGTCATTAAAGTAAAAGAGCATGGCTTCCATGACCCACTTTAACTCCGCTGAACCCCGTCTTCATTCTTTTTTGATTTAGCCTATTTTAGCCTACAAAGATTACTCAACAGACGAATACAGTTTTGGCTGTACACATTTGTCTGCCAATACAGAAAATGTTATATTATCATTATTTGAAAAGCATTATTTCATAAATCTCATGACCCAACCCATAAGTACATACTTACGTTACAACTGTTGAAAAGTTGGAGGAGGTTATTTAGAATTTATTACTCATTTAAATGAAATTGATGTCATATGTTTATGGAATGACACGCTGTGAAGACGGACCATGTGGAGTTTCTTGTGTATCATCGTGATACACATCATCATCGTCATTATACATTTTTTGCCCTGCTAGTTTTCAGTTCAGCTCAGTGGTGTAACATTTCAAACTGCATACTGAACGTTATGTAATTAATCTAAACTCCAACCTAAATTAGACGGTATGGGATTTTGCCCGTGTTCTAAGGTTGTCTAACTTTGCAACAGTTTTGTAGGTGGACCCTGGATAGGTCAGGTTTTTTTTTTGTTTTGTTTTTTGATGCACGCATTGAGTATTGTGCAGTGGTGCAGTTGTGAGTCTACATGTACTGACTCTACCCATGACAAACTCAGAAGGGGAATAATGGTGTCATTTATCACGATTACAATAACATTCGGCCATATTGCCCAGCCTTGTCCATTCATCATATCTGTCAGCACGTCTGTAGACTGAAAGTCGCGCTTGAATGCAGGTTGTTCTCTTTATATGGAGTGTGTGGAAGCTAATGAGCTCCTCCACGTCTTGTTTATGATACAGAAGAGATTCAGAGCTCTGTGACGATGACTGTTTATATTCACCATCTGTGTGAATGCACACGTTTGTGCGGCGCTACCTGTACCCACAAGATGTGTAATGCCTGCAGCAAAGTGAAGACTTGGCTGAGGGCCAGCAGTGAGTCGATGCCAAGACAGACTTGCGGAGATCTGCACTAGTCTGAGAGTTTTAAAAAGTTTCCACAGTGCTGGGCGAGCGCTGACAGCTTAGTGGGCTGAGCGATCAGGAGGAGATACGGGAAGGCAGAGAAACACACTGTACACTATCTCCATGTACGAGAACTAACTTTCAGACAAGCTGTTGAAACATCACAGCGATTCGTATGCAGGTGTATGCGAGGACTATACTAACTTAAACAAGAAATCAGGGATAAATCTATCAAATATTTTCCCTCCAGAGACTTTCTCTGAAACTGAGGTCAGACCCAGTACCAGTGCTCCACAAAAATTTCTTAATATGTAAACAGTGAGCCTGGCCTAAAACATATTTTAATGACACATGTGGGGCTGAGATGCATGCACAAGACAGAATAGTACAGAATTTACAACTATTTCATTACTATCAACATTAAGGTAAGGTAAAGTGGCATTTGGTAGATGCCCTTATCCAGAGCCATGTACAATCATTAGTGACAGGGACAGTCCCACTGGAGCAACTGAGGGTTAAGTTTCTTGCTGAAGGACACAATATATTTACAAGTTACATTTATCTAAAGCGACTTCCATTCCCTAACTACAAAGGACGGTCTCCCTGGAGCAACTTCGGGTTAAGGGTCTTGCTCAGGAACCCAGGGGTGGTATGATTTGAACCCATGACCTCTTGGTCCAGAGGCATGTACCCTACCCACTAGGCCACCACCATCCCCTGTAGTAGAAAGTAGGGGTCTGAACCTGCAACTTTGTGGTTTCCCGGTTCACAGCCAAATGTTTTACCCACAAGGCTACTACCACTCTACATTACATTCATTTTGGATTTTAAATAAAATGGCTTTTTGCACTGTAGACATTGTGGTACTTCATTTCTCTCACCGCTACTGTAAAGACAGACTGAGTTTGACTCAGTGCACCACTCCACATCAAACCACTCTAACCAACTTAACATCTTGGCGGCTAAATTAATGTTAAAATTTTGAATAATTGATGGAATTTCCTTTTCAGTGTTTCATTCAGAGAAGCAGTGAACTTAAAGGGGACCTATTATGCAAAACTCACTTCAGTTATGAAAGGTCTATGGGCTATACAAAACATGTTCATGAAGTTCTTTGCACAAAATCACTCTCACATAAAGAGATCTCACCAGCTCTACCTGTGGAATCTATAGCATATATTATCTGCCTCAGTTGGCATTGCCCCACAATTTCCACAAGTGCACCTATGGAAAAACAAAAGCTAAGTGAGTGCTGTGAACCTTGTGAAGTTTCAAACGCAAGCACATATTAAATTGTAAAGAGACTGGCATTACAGGGTAGGCTATACAGCTGACTGGAACTAAGGAGAGATGGTAACAACAAATAAGTTAATTTAATAAGTTGACTAACCATTCAGAAACCGCTTGCTGCATTCGTGAAGGTGTTTGTGCAGTTGGCCCTCTTCATTTTGCTCTGGGTCTGACTCGGGGTCGAACATATAGGGCTGGATAAAGCCTCTGTTTTCTGCCATTTTCACTCTGTTCAAGGTGCAGAGTAAGGGGTGGGTGGGGCATGGGAGGAGTGGGGCGTGGCCAGCAGCAGCTTATTTGCATGAAAGGGACAGAGCCTGAAACGACTCGTTTTGAAAGGGACCAAAACTGAGAAAAATAAAGCTGGTGAGATCTCTTTATGTGAGAGTGATTTTGTGCAAAGAACTTCATGAACATGTTTTGTATAGCCCATAGACCTATTATAACTTGTTTTTTTTTAAAGTGAGTTCTGCATAATAGGTCCCCTTTAAAGTAATGTAGGATACTAAAAATGGCCATATGTAATTTTACAAATTGTATTGTAGAAACTGTAGATTTTTATAAAGATTGGTCTAGTAAATGGGACCAACTTTACTTAAGAAACAGTATCAACAGCATCAGTGATGTCTGTTTAATAAGTCAGTGTGGTGATAATAATTATCCAGTAAATGGGACCAGTCAGTGCATCACCAGTGAGACAGTGGACAGTAATATGTCTTTCAAAACAGAAGATAAAGGTTTAACTAAACGTCTACAGCAGGGATACATGATTGTTGCTGGCCAAGTTTGGAATGCTCCAAACATGTAATCTGCAATTAGCCAGTGGGTTGTTTTGATTTTGGCAAATCTGGCTTGCAGTTTTATAACCTAAATAACATATATAACATGAACTCACTCTCACTTTCAGTGTAGTGCTTCACTTGACTGATGTTATTTAAACAGGCAGTCAGTTTTTGGTTATGAATTTGATATGCCAAAGAGGAAATAATGTTATTAATTGTAATTAATTTTTTGGTGCAGAAAGGAACTGCAAATACATTAGTGTGTTTTGTGTGCTTCTTTATTCCACACAGTGTCAGCTTCAGGTCACAAAAAGCTAATAAAGTTTGCCATCAGTCAATTTGGGGGCAAAGCATTCTGAATTAAACCATGAAAAATTCATTATTGCTGCATCCCAAGCCTGCAGCAATTCTTCAATTGGGCCCACCCTATTGACCTGATTTTCACACTCAGATGCTACTGAAGGTTTGCAGGTAAAATGCAAATCAAAAGAATATTTAAAGATAAAATAAAACTTCTTTGGTTAAACGCAATGGTAACAAATATGTTAAATGGTTTGTTGGCTTACTTGCAGTTGTGGCGGATACAGAAGAAATATATCGACATTTTCCAAATGTATGACATGTATCTCGATATTTAATTTTGTTAAAATCTGTTAAAAAACTATAAAAATCAAAATTGAACCCAAAACAAATCCATTTAAATGGGACTGATTTCTGTGGACCTCCATAATGTGCTCAAAAAAGAATAGTGTCGCCAAAGTTTCGGCATATATCCCACCCTTACCTGTTTGCAAACTAATTTTGAAATTATTTTAGAAACAAAATCGTTGCTTCCACTCATTTAGCCATTAACTGAAGTGTATGTGTGTACGTGTGAATGTGTGTTTATACGTGCACTTGGCGTAATGCTCAGACATGCTTTGCATACTCATTCAGAAGGGCTGGAGGACAGTCAGCAGGGCTTTTCGGTTGACAGCAACAGCTCCTGGCGGCCGTCCAGCCTAGCATTAATAGTGTGTAAAGTAACAATCTATGCAGGCTCAAAATGTTTTATACTTCAGATAGACTGTGGTGTAATGCGAGTAGTGTCCAGTCACAGTACGGGGGTGTTTTGTGGGGGGGGGATTAATTATAAGGCACACAAAGAACACGATTCATTATTGTAGAAGCCATAAAGAAAAGAAAAAGCACATGTCAGTCTCGTTTTCATAACTTAGTTATATCACTCAGCCCAGTGTCGCAATCCCACATCACACAGCTACGCTCATGTTTTTCCTTCTCTCTTTTAAACAATATAACAATAAAGGGAGGGGAAAGCCATTGTGAAGCTATACCATCTGGACATTGACCTCGTACGTTGAAAGCAATGTTTGTGTTCTGCATTGCTTTGTTGGCACATGAGGAGAGCGAATGGATTTTCCATATTCAGGTTCTTTTCCTTGACCATAATGAGTGGCTATAAAGTTATTATCAAGGAATCAACACATTATTTGTTATATCGTCACTTCATTACCGAATATGTACTGTTTTTGCATTTTAATACACAGTGCAGAAACTGTGTAGTTTCATAACACAGGACAAAAATCACGTCCTGTCTGAAGTCCACATTGTTATCGAATATGAAATAATCAGTCGTACTGTGCTCTGTACAGTACAACTGTGCATGCACGGAGACAGATGGGCCCACAAAGTGCACGCATAAACACAAAACTCTAAGATAAGGCCCTCTTTGATCACATGTATCTTTAAACTGCGCAGCTTTCCTCAAAACATTTCCTGGCTTTTATAAGCAGCATTAAAGTGTTTTTAGGTGTTTAAATGCATTTTTTTTAGTACCATTGATAAACATGAACAGTAATATGGAATTTAGAACTGAAATTCCTGTTCACACATGACTGACATGGAACTTATAATAGAAACTACTGGGGTGTTGCTGAATTCCTTGAACAAACCTAAGAAATAAATGTTTTAATGTAGTAAGATTAAATAAATGTAGTAACTTTTCCCTCCTGGTAATCTACTTTTAACATGTGGGGGAATATGTATTCCTAAAGGAGTATTGCTTTAATTTGTAAATTACCTTAATAACCCATACAGTAACTGTCTGGCAATAATCAGTGTACAAGCATGTTTATTATTTCTTGCCTCTAACAGTTCCTCTCTCTCTCTCTCTCTCCCTCAGACTCATCAGGTCAGCTCTCCTCCTCTCCTCTCAGCTCCCCGACCGGTCACCGGCCCCTGGGTCCCCACACACTACACCCGTCCCTCCTCACCCCGTCCTCCATGGGCTCCACCCCGGGTCAGCTCCACTCACCCATCAACGGCCTCGCCTCACCTTTCCCTGTCATCAGCTCCCCCATGGGTCACCACTCCATGACTGGACCCTCCTCCACCATGGCCTTCGGACCCAGCCTCAGTCCACAGGTAAGCATCTGATGCTGATTGGTAAACCTTTTAGAAGCTTCAATTTCTTGTTTTCTACACATTTAGTGACATCATATCATTCTTTAACACTAGAACAGCGGCTAACTGGCTATACCTAGAACAGCTGCGTGCGTCAATTGACGCAGTGCCCAGTTTCGCACAAGGCGCTTCTTGATATGACCGCTGCTGCAGTGTTCGAGCGTTAAGTCGTGCAGCCTGCCGGCAGACATCCACACAAGCTGCAGCCAGCAGACACAGCAAGTGTCCCATGGACTTTGGACCCAGAGCCTGTCGTACATCGCCAGTCGCCATTTCAGAATCAGAATCAGAATCGCATTTATTGGCCGAGTATGTGAGCGAACACATACAAGGAATTTGATTCCGGTCGATGGTGTCTCTCAAGCACAACAGTATAAAACAACAACAATATGTAAAAATACGTGTGTACATGTGCCTACACCACACCCATATGTCTCCTACAGAGCATGCTTGCTGCTCCAATAGGCCAATAGACACGATTCCGATTCTGATTCTGAGTCTGATGAAATCAGCCATTCCAGTGTAAAATACATTTTGGGTATAACTGGAACAGTTATACCCATGAACGGCCTCCTCCTCCGTTTTTTACACTGTCCACAGTTATCCGCAATAAAAATACCATATTTGTTCAAACACTTAATCAGTATTCTATGTTAAGTGATGCTCCAAAGAACACACAGTAAATGTATAAGTAAAGCCTTGATAGGAACCACTCACTTTCTCTATCGTCAGCATGAGGCAGGATATTTTGAGCAGTTTTATCTGATTTTGCCTGCCTACATTCATGCGCACAAACCTGTGGTCAGCTTCCCAAGATCACTGCAGTGTTAAGAGCCTCCTGTCAACGAGTGCTCAAAGCAGAACTTGCTCTGACTTTAGCATCCTCTCTCTGATCTTGTTGAGCTGTTGAGAAATTAGGCTTTTATCAGCACGCTATCTAATGAACAGCTCTGAATGTTATATTCAGTTTTTTGCAGACGGTGCTTTTGAAATCGCACCACTCTAGCATGATGAGCTCTCAAGCCTATATGCTTTTGTTTCATTACATCCAGCTCTGGAAGCTTTCCTCTTGTGTCATCTTTCAACCATGGAAAATGCCAGCGCTCATAAAGTTCTGTGAAGTTATTGGATTAGTTAGAAAGGACCTTGAATATGAGAAAGCTTTTTTTTAATGACACATCGTACAAGAAATATTGAAGTTTCCAGATGATGTAACTGCACCTTTTCATTCTATTATTAAGGTCTTTGTTTGGTTTCCAGGAAACGTTTACTTCGCACAGGTCTGTGGCCAAACGTATAGAGCATTGATGTGAACAGCAATCGTATGCCAGTCTAATTGAGACGCTGCTGGATGGAATAAGAGTATCATTCTGTATGCTGGTGTTTTGCCAGTGGCAAAATGAATAAGTCATGCCTAACAGCTTGGGTAGGTTTTGGGAAATATATAAACGAGCAGCCAAATGGCTCAAGGTCAGCTGGCAGTGGATCGTTTCTCATGTTTTGTGTGAAGCATTGTTTCATAATCCCTCACAAATCAGGAACGCTCAGATTTCTTTTTTGACGTTATATGCCAGCAATTCCACCGGGCTTTTGTTTCGGATTCCGTTTTTTTAAGTGACTGAATGTATGTTTCATTTTGGTGGTGGTATAGATCAAATTACAACTCGGCCCATGCAACGTAGGAAGCGCTCTCGAGACGAAGTGAATTACTATCAGCGCACCAGATGTGAACTGAGAAGCTTTATCGCTGCTGTAGTGCTGTATTGCGTTTCAGACTAACTTGGCTAACTGTATAATGTATGGCTTGTTACACAGTCATCGTAAAGAACTTTGTCAGAAAACATTTTCCCCAATTAAGTAAAGCCCTCCTAACGATGACAGAAAACTAAATCATTAACGTGGTGGAGCTCTAACATGTCTGGAATGGCATGAAAACAATGAAGTTCTCTTTTATTCAGCTTCTCACACAGGTTCCCTTTCACAGAACTTTAAATTGGCCACTAAATCCAGGGGGGTCTGCATATTAAAACCCCTACATGTTGCCATTTGGGGTTTAATAGTTAGCAATGGGTGTGGGGGGAGACTTTAGTCCCCCCACTTTCATCCTCATTAGCCCCATCAGAGCACTTGATCTGTGACTGGCCTCTGTCGTAGAGTGCCACCTGGGTGCCATGTGCTTTATAGGCAGTCTGAAAGAGCTTAGCGGAGGCCCAGTGGACGCCTGGGTAGAGCTGGGACTGATGGGAAATGAGCAACCTGTTAAAAGTCTGCAGTTCAGCTTTTAAGCCTTTTCCAGGGATTATATTACACTGTTTTGCACATTATTTTGGGGTAGCAATTAGTATAATAAAAATATTAGTGCTGTTTTGAGACTGTTTTATTGTGAGAAAAATATGAATGCAATTCTGGTGATTCGGGCAATGAGAGCACCATGAAGTTTATAACGCATCTGCTCAGTCTTCATAGTTTATTGGTGGGAAATAGTAAATGTTTACTCAACTTTTAACAAACTATTTGGACCGCATTGCTCTCAGCTGCCACTTCTCATATAAAAAAATAAAAAGACAGCGTTAAAGGACTCTCAGTGTAACGTGTTACATTGAAGAAAGTGTGCTATGTCTTTTATGTTTAACTGTAGAACGAACGTAATCCGCTCTAAATGGGCGTGTGTCACTGTTCCAGAAGAGGTTCATATGAAACAGTGGGCGTGAAGTGAGTGTGTGTATGTAATACACATTTAGCCTTGTTAAAGTAAGTCCATCTGTCAGTGGCTGTGGTCCAGGAAAAAGGCTTTCCATGTTCATTTCTACTTAAGATACGAGTTCCTTTGGGTTCTTTAAAGGGGCGCCGTATTAGGCAAGAATATAAAAACTTCAGTTCGGTCCAGTAGCTGGAAATGGTACCTTTTTTCATTTGGCCGTCACCGACACCCTGATGTTTTCACATGGCTCCACTTCATAGACGCAATAACCGCACCGCTTTTTTCTCATGAAGACATGTGCGAGGCGTTCTCATGGACTGTGTTCTCCAAGGGCTGCCGCTGCGGGATGACAGTCTCTTCATATAAAATGCATGCTGTGTTGAAGGCCTGCGAGAAAGGGTAATAAATGTACTTATTTTTTTATAAGAGAAGTGGCCGCTGATGCATTGCGTAACTGTTCTTTAAAGCAATATCCATGGAAAGATATGCTTTTATGTACAAATCATCTCTCTCATTTGAAAACTTCCTCTTATTTCTCAGCTACACTTTCTTCCACTTGCACTATTAGGAGGTATCTAGCTCTTGGTCATAATAATAATTCTAATAAAAAGAAAGAATGCAAATCGAAGTGCTTCACAGGAATATTCAACAGAGTACAACAGAGAAACTGTGTAAACAGAACAATCTATTGCAAAAAATACATGAAATGCACTCAAAGCATTCAAAAAATGGAGATACAGAAACACTATTTTGAACAAAACGTGATATACTATAACAAAAGAAAATATTAAAAGAACATTTAAAATGCTTTAAACATATTTTAATACTAATTTTACACACTAAACTGCAAAAATGGATATTACTTCAAATACATTTTTCCTACAAATTAATTTCTGTTCATTGTAACAGATGGACAGACATGAAGTAGTACAGACATGAAGCTCCCCATCAGAAATGAATAGTGTTAGTTATTATTAGTTATTAGGATTTATTACATTAATGTAGGTAGTATTTGCTACACGTGCTTTATTTTTTACATCTACTGAATTATTTCAGTAAGATAGCAGCTAGCTCAAAAGTAAACAAACCCATTATGAATGGGTACTTTATGTGTCTAGAGCAGCAAATCATTGTTCCATGAATAACAGATGTTTTGATCCTCTCTAGGAGTTTTTGTTCTCTCTAGAGCAGCGGCCCCCAACCTTTTTTGCACCACAGACCAGTTTCATGTAAAACAATATGTTCACTGACCGGTACAGATACAACTAAAAACAAAGTGTGTTTGTTTTGTTACTCATTTTTGCTAGCTTGTGGGCTAAATTTTTGATGTGCCGTATCACGTGACTGTAAAAATAAAAGATCTTTCAGACTCTGATAATCCGTAAAATATTTTTATTCTGTCTTTCTTTGCGGCCCAGTACCAAATGACTCACCAACCGATACCAGTCCGCGGCTCAGTGGTTCTGGACCTCTGCTGTAGGGGCTGTCTAAACCCTTTTTCACTTAGATAAACAACATAAGATGCAATTTGACAAAGAAAAGCAATAAATGTGTAGACCTTTGGATTTGCTATGTTCGACATGTGCTCTATGCAGCAAACAACTCCAAATGTTTTGCACATGCTTTACTCTAGCCTGCAATACTCTGCAATACACCTTGGTTCAAAAGCATTGTTTATAACCAGGCAAATTGACTAAATTCACTACATTTATGCATGTTATGTTCACACCTCTCAAAAGAAAAAACAGCTTTGTAGTGCAAAGCCTGCATATAAAGAAACTGGAACGTGTTGAAAACTATATTGATATGATGCTTTGGTTGTTGCTATTCATCAATAGAAGAAAGTGACTGTAATTCAGGTCAAGGCCTTTGAATATCTCCTCATCCACTCTGTCTAAATGTGGAGTCTAAGTGTCTAACTGGTACAGCGTGTACTTGAATGCAGATTGAGTTGCAGGTTAACCCAAAATAGGCCGAGAGGTTGCAGTGTGTCTGCTGTATGTGTGTGGGTCTGTGTGGCGAGTAACCACCAGACAAGACAGGCATCAGGAAAACGGCCAAGTCTGTGTTAGAATAGAAGCAGGCAGGCATACAGGTAGGGCTTTTTTTGTCTGCACATGCATGTATGTATGTGTGGGTCTATATGAGCTCTTTCATCGAATACGGAAATACATCGGTTTAGTCCATTCTTTTGTGAGGAGCACATTAACAGTGGAGTTTCTGTACCTCTTTTTCATCTCTGTGCATCCTGTACACGCTCGACTGCAGTGCTGTAAATTCGACTGCATTTGCATTCAGCTAATTTGGGAAGGTTAGATTTTTTTTTCTCTATATGAAATCGCCTTTGATTCTTTTAGTGAGGCATATAAACTCACATCAAAGGGACTTTAGATCCGTTTTGCATGCACTCTCTGCACCTGCAGGAGGAAAAAGAAAAGAGACTCGAGCTTGTCTTATCATAACACATTCAGTGGACTCTCCGGGTATGTAGCACTTTATACATTAGAGCTTAAAGGGGTGCTGACAACATAATCCCTAATACACACTGAGTGACTGAGTGAGTGAGAGCAAAGGAGGGAGTGTATGAGTGAAGGAGTGAGGAAGTGAGTGAGTGAGTGAGGTAGAGAGCGAGTGCTCAGGAAAGTGAGTAAGAGTTCGTGGAGGACTGCGAAGGAGCGAGCAAGGAAGGGAACAAGTGCATGAATGAGCAGGGGAGTGAATGAGCACGAGTGAATGAGTGAGATAGTGAGTGAACGAGTGCGAGACGGGAGTGAGGAATTGAGTGGAATGAGTGAAGCACATGAGAGAATGAGTGAGTGAGTGAAGGAGGGGGAGGGGGAAGGAGTGAGTGAGGGAGTGAAGTGTTAAGTTTGTAATAAGTGAATGGATGATCAAGCACATGAGAAAATGAGTGAGGGAGTGGGTGAGTGAAGGAGAGGGAGGGTAAGTGAGCGAGGGTCTGAGTAAGAGTGAGTAAAAGGATGAAGGCGTGAGTGAGGGGAGGTATGCGAGAGTGAATGAATTAATAAATGAGAGAGTGAATAAGCAAGGTCTGTGTAATATACTGTCTGCTAATTGCCACAGTAGTATCAGTTTCTGCAAATCTCATGTTGCAAAAGGGTGTAATATGCAAATGAGCCTCTAACCAATCACAGTATTTCTGACAGGGCGACTAATCGCAACTCCATGTGAGTCACTGGGTGTTCTGACAAATCAAGGTTTTAATGCAATCCAACAAAAGTCTCATTTTTAACTAATAAAGGTGTTTCATCACAATCCTATGATTTGAAAACAGACTGCTTTTCTTGCTTAGTTTCCATAAACTGCACATGAAAGGCATCACAGTCGGAATATGTTGCAGTAAAATCGCAATACTGATGTGTTGCCTGTATCATGCAACCCTATGAGTGAGTGAGAGAACGAGTAAGTTGGTGATTAAGGGGTGAGTGAATAAGTCAATAAAGAAGTGAACAAGTAAGTGTACAAGAGAGTGAGTGAATGAATGAGAAAGTGTTCAGGTGAGTGAGTGTGCATTCATGTGTATTTGTATGTGTGTGTATGTGTGTGTGTGTGTGTGTGTGTGTGTGTGTGTGTGTGTGTGTGTGTGTGTGTTTGTGTGTGTGTGT
>JBBPCX010000040.1:6549074-6592283 GCA_037974365.1 Hydrocynus forskahlii | reverse complement strand
GTGTGTGTGTGTGTGTGTGTGTGTGTGTGTGTGTGTGTGTGTGTGTGTGTGTTTGTGTGTGTGTTTGTGTGTGTGTTGCTTATCAGATATTTAGTCAACAAATACAGTGTTCAGTGATGTAAGATCAAAGTTTGTGGGTCGAAGTCGAACACACCTTCAAGCCTGGCCTTTACTTGCGCATGTGATTTGACATCAGACTTGATTTTCCTTCAAAGTCTTCCATTTACTGAATACATGAACAAGACCCTTTACAGGGGAATTTTTCCTTTGTTTTGATCTTTTAACAGAAACAGCCTCTTCTGTCAGTGTTTCAGAAGATTTGCGAAAGGGAAACAGAAAGAAAGTCTTGTGTGAGTTTTTCCTGTGAGTGTGTGTAACATCCTTTCCCAGGTGCCCACATAGTTTCATCTGTCACTGCTGTGCATGCATGACTGGGCCTACGGGCAGTTGGAGATGAATGGGCTGTGGAGGCTACAGTCGCTTTCAGCAGGTAGCTTCATGTGGAACATTTACATTATAGAAATTAGGGGCTGTTCCTGTCTTTTAGCGTTGCGTATTGTTGCACTGCTGGAACAAAGACAAGGCAGCTGGTGGTTTTAAGTTACAGTGTTTCTATATAACAGTGCTGATATCCTTACAATGCAATCTGTGTGGAGTAGAATTAGAGCTGGGCGATGTGATGATATTTATTCTTCTGAAAATTACAATCACAGTAAAGAAAGATAAATTCGTATAATTTGCCCTAATGTAACACAGCAGCCTCTTTTGTCTGTTCCAACTTGTCAGATGTGAGAAAAAGACATATTGTGGCATACTGTGTCTTAAAAAAGACTGTATTGTGTATTGTGATACTGTATTTTTGCCATATTGACCATCCCCAGACAGAAAGGCTATTCATGGATAGGAATAAGGGACTTACAGAAAGAGTACTCTGAAGCAGGATGGACTCTCTCTGATTGCACTGGAGATAAAGTCACTTCACTACTTGTAAACACTATGAAAACCGGTACAGATGAATAAACATGAATGCGGCCTGTGTTTTGAGAAACCCTAATATTTTTACATTTTCAAATCACCATTGTAAGCAAAGAAGCCTCGTGTATTTGAAATGTTACTGTTATAGGAGAAATATCACTTATCATTTGCCGTAATTTATGTGAAATGTTTTGGGTAAACCATTCACGTCTTCAAACATTCGCGATCTGAGATCTGCTGAAGTGGGAAAGGGCTTTTTTTGGTCACTCTTAGGATTCACTGTATGAACAAAGGTGTGAGTGTGCGTGTGTGTCATATGGGCTTGTGACTTTTGCATGGTTACCTTTTTTTCCACCACTCAATGTATACATTTGTGTGTATGTGTGTGGTTTGCAGCTCAGCTCCCCCTTAACTTCAGTCAGTAGTCCAGAAGACATTAAACCTCCTCTGGGTCTGAACGGGATCATGAAGGTTCCAGCCCAACCCACCGGCACTTCACTGTCTCTCACCAAACACATCTGCGCCATCTGCGGAGACCGCTCCTCAGGTGAGACGCAGACACACACACACACACACATTACATATGTTTATACACTGTAACATTTTTAGGAGATTAAAAACAATAACCAATAATATTAACACACAGATCATGTAAAATACTGAGATTTACAGTTAAGACATACATGAAAGTGAGTGTCTCATGAAGCAAGTGGAGCTAATAAGTAATGGCAGGCTAGGATCGGCATTTATCATCGTACTAACCTCATGCACAAATCATCACATACTTTCTTCAGACAGCTTCCAGTTGTTAAGTGTTTTTACAGTGTATGACATCATTTTGTATTAAAATGAACATAAGTGCATCACATCGCTATAAACACCACATAGCCATAGTATCAGCCACCCTCTTGTCCTTTTTTAAAGATAACAGGGTGCCACACATTTCTATTTAAAGGAATCGTTTGATGAATACAGATTTTCACAAATGCAGTTTACTGCTGGGACCACATAGATTATGTTGCCAACAAACACTAGAAGTCACTCAAATAATTCTCATAAAAATGCATTAACAAAACCAAAACCTGCTCAAACCC
Organism: Hydrocynus forskahlii; assembly: GCA_037974365.1. Lineage (NCBI taxonomy): Eukaryota > Metazoa > Chordata > Actinopteri > Characiformes > Alestidae > Hydrocynus > Hydrocynus forskahlii. Next base: position 6,590,214 of record JBBPCX010000040.1, on the reverse strand, counting down.
CATCCATCTCTTTATTGCGGTGGCACAGATTTGTCAGGAGGATTTAGGACTTAGTGAAAAGTTAAGTTTTGTTCAGTTTGAGTGGGTGGAAAGAAGTTCTGAGGGTGTATTTTTGAGAGTATATTAATGCAGCTTCTAGTGTTTGTTATGAAGATTTACCTCATAGCTCCAGTTTTAAAATAAAGAAGCAAAAAACAGACTTCAAACATGTCTTGACTAGCCTGCTACATCTGAAATACGTGGAAACTGAAAACTCTTTTTTCCCAAAGAACTATTCCAGTGCTTTGAGGCACATTTGTGACGCAGTCATGCATGTTTGTGCGGTGCTAACCTGATGGCTGCAAGCTTCCAATACAAAGCTCCGATTCAAAACTTCAGACACTAAACATGTCTTAGATATATTTGAGGTTAGGCAATTATGTGGATTTGACATTTCACTGTAGTATTGCCTAGAAGAAAAACTTGGGCTTGAAGAACATGAGCAGTTCTTTTTTTACCACCTAACGTCCGTCAGACTGTTTTCAGGGCCCACCACCGTTTGTTATGCAGACCATCACCTTGCCAAGTGTAGCATGAGACTCTAACAGCTGTGAGATTTCGTCAGTACTGAATTATTGATCACATAATGCCAATTAAAAGTAGCTCTTGTAGGGAAGAATGGTAAAGGACAAATGGCTCTTGCAGGTAAACACTACGGGGTGTACAGCTGCGAGGGCTGCAAAGGCTTCTTCAAGCGGACGGTGAGGAAGGATCTGACCTACACCTGCCGAGACAACAAGGACTGTCCGATAGACAAGCGCCAGCGCAACCGCTGCCAGTACTGCCGCTACCAGAAATGCCTGGCCATGGGCATGAAGAGAGAAGGTGCTTTTTTTTCACTTATTTTCCATGCCGTGTGTATGAACTGCAGTAGCTGAATCCTAAGACTCTTCAGAGTCTACTGGTCTTTCCAGTAGTGATATCGGCAAGGTTTCTAACATCCTGATATAATCTCCCGTCCTGACATGGTCTCAGGTGGGCTTTTGTGAGTAATTGTAGGATCAAATCACATGTGTGCACTTTGATAATGACATAATTAAACTGGGTAGTGTTAGGAGTGATGTCATTATGCTCAAACCCTTGTCTTCACAAATGACCCTGTAATAATCCTTTAAGTGGGATGATTATTCCCACTCCTAAAGTTATGTGTAAAGTGTGTGAAGCAGGAATGGCTATTGTCACAACAACCCTCCATCCCAATAAGGAGGCTTTTAAGGAACTAATTATGTATTTTATTGGGCCTCTATTATGATGAGGTTTTAATTTGATTTTTAACCCTTATAGTCACATGTGAACACACCACAGCACACAATGTGAACAGCGTGAAATTCCTTCTCTGCATTTAACCCATTCACCAAGTGAAGCAGGGAGCAGTGGGGGTACCTTACTCAAGGGTGCCTCAGCAGGATTCAAACCCACAACCTTCTGATTGCAGGGCAATCCAGCTGCCCCAATTTTCCAATAGCCTCACAGAACACAAATGTGTGTTTTGATGTAAGAATCTCTTAGCATTTCAAAATTGAACAATAGTGAATGTACTTTTGTATTTCCTCTCTTTTGATAGCTTATAGAAGAGGTTTCTTAGATTTCTGTTGAATTAGGCAGCAAAGAAGACAGCTAGCACCATGCTGAGTGATGCAGCAAGAAGGAGGGCCGTCCTGACCTCCTAGAGAGAACGAGATTTAAGAAAAACTATAGCAGTGATGTATTGCAAGGCACAATTTTGTGTATTTTGTGCATGTTTGTGCAGCTCCACTGAAACTACCTCATTTGACAAACCATGCCGAGCTTGCTGAGCAGAAAAGTGAGAAAAATGAAGGCTCTGATAGTACTTTAACAGAATCGGGCATGTGTTTTTTATAGACAAACGCTGGAATGTAAGAGAAAAATCCATACTTGCTCTGATTGACAGAAAGTACAGAAAGCCCATGAGGTCTTTATTTCAAACCCTTGTGCTCCTGAATGTGAATGAAAGCCGACATAGCGTGGAGACATCGGCCAAACAGTGGAAAAGCGGAGTCATAAAAAAGTCTTTAACACAGTAGTAGTAGAAGGGGAGAGTGAAATGTTCCAAAAACTAAGGTAGACTGCATTCTTTTCCACCTGGCCTGGGCCACAGCGGGCAGACACACACATGCCTACACACCGAGAACTTCACAGACCCTTTCCTTTCAGGGCATGACTGTCAAACTAATCAACTGGCAGAAAGTAGAAAGGACAGCTTTATTGTCCATTACACAGCCTTTATTGGCAAAATGGAGGCCCGTTCAATTTACTGAATCATATTTGTATTGGCCTGTGGCCAAATAATATATAGTCTTGCGAACCACACAGAGAAGTTGGGGCTGACCTCCTGAACTCTTGTAATTATGGCAGTGCTGGTTTTAGCTCGCTCTCTCATGTCTGTGAATAATGTACTCTATTGCATTAAAAACAGACTGTGCCGTTGCTGTGGAAATGTGTAGCCAAGGAGCAAAGTGAAAGCAGCTGTGTGTGTGTGTGTGTGTGTGTGTGTGTGTGTGTGTGTGTGTTTGTGTGTGCGCGCGAGCGTACATATTTATGTGTGCAGTTGCTGAAATACTGTATTTATGAATTTAATTGCTTGTGTGTATCTCATTTGTAATCTTGTTTGTGTGCGTATTTGTGTCTCCAGCTGTCCAGGAGGAGCGTCAGCGGGCGAAAGAAAGGAGCGAGGCTGAGCTGGAACTGGCCGGCTGCTCCAGTGAGGACATGCCGGTGGAGAAGATTCTGGAAGCTGAGCTGGCAGTGGAGCCCAAAACTGAAACCTATGTGGAGGGCAATCTCGGTGCACCCGCCAACTCTGTAAGTGTCTCTCTCTCTCTCTCTCTCTCTCTCTCTCTCTTTCGCTCTGCTGTAGCTGAGGAGATGTTGTAATGCAACACATGCATGAAAAAATGGTAAATACCATTTTCCACATTTATTAAGTAAAGCAGTACTGGAACACTCTCTTTGCGTCCATACTTAGACTTTGTTATGAATGTACTGTTATGAGTGAAAGAATGCATAAAAACATACTTCAAACTTCTTAAGATTACTGAACATCTTTTTCTTCTAGCAACAAACTGACCTGGTACTGATTTAAATTCCAGTCTAAACATATGCTGTTACAGAACTGCTACACTTTGGACTTGCACTGTGGACCCATAAACTGTAATCTCTACTTTCTTTAGACACATTACTTTAACACTTTGAGGCAGTGATTAATTCTGATATTGAATCTGCTCTTTTCCGTTAGACATGTTATTTCTCAGTGCTGTTATTGCAGAATGTGAAAATTGAACTAATGCATTCCACTCTGACCATTATGGACATGCATGGACATGCCCTCCTCTCTTAGCAGACTTAAACAAGTTAAGAGAGCAACCGCCGAATTCTCAGAATAGATCACTGGCGAAATGCTCTGTTCATTAAGGTTTAACAACTGCTGAACTTGGAGCGTTCACTGTGAAAGGCCGTCATTGCCCAAACGAAATCTTAACAAGCCAGAATGTTTTGGAAAGAAATAATATCTTCTTTTTTTATTAATTATTTTAAAAACAACTGACTTGACTGTGTACGATAAATAATCTAGTTTTTAGAAGATTTTCCTATTTTAAGAAAGGTTAACATGTGAAATCTTCTCACAATTTTTGCTTGATGTTAGTGCCTCTTGTTTTGTTTTGATGTTACTTATTTTTTACAAGAATTTTTGCAGTGTTTAAGGTAGTGGACTCACAAAATCTGCTATAAGACAGAGCCGGCCACCTTGTTATTGTTATCGAGTGTTGACATTTACATCCAGACTTACCTTTCAATCATTCGGTTTGGGGCCTTTTCGGAGATGTACATTTTTCTGCGATCCCCTGAACTAGACTGTTTCCTGGATCTCTTAAGATTGAAGTTTGTGGAGGCAGAGGTGCAACGTGAGCAAATGGGAATGGTTATTTTTAAACTGATGGAAATGTGCTTGCTGGACTCTGACAGGAAGTGGCTCCCTGTGGACTGGCCATCCACTGCTACACAGTAATGCACTCTGGCATTGAAGACCACCATGCATTCCCACAGCAGGAGATAAGAGATCAGCAAGTTCCCTTCATTTATATAATATTGCAGGTGCTGGAAGTCACATAGAACAGCACAATGTGGCCAAAGCTAGCCTATTCTGAGGAATAGTGTGTGATTTTTGTTTTATTTTGTAGCTTGTATGCTCTTGTTGGTCTGTGCATCTGACAGATGCTGAAGATGCTGCGTTTGCTCTTTTTGGATGACCCTCAGACTGTTTGCTTTCAGCACGGGTTTGCGGGTTTGTCCTTGGGCTTTGGGGAAGGTCCTGTTGAATGAAACACGGCCCAAATGAGTCGGAGCTTCGCACGGCCTGATTGAAATCTTAATGAGAAGCTGAAATGTGATTGAAATGGCATCGTCTCTGATGTTATACCCCATGCGAATTGGAATGTGCCATATTGAACAGGATTAAGATTAGATAACCCTTTATAACCCTGTAATAGTCCCACAGGTGGGAAACATGCGTTGTTACAAAAAGTAGAAGCAGGATAACCAATAGAATAAACTGTACAATCTAGCAGTATAATATAAAACTGTATACTATAGAAAACATTATATAAATATACAGGGTGGGCCACGGATAAGTAGAATGCCTCCAATACTGCTGCCACGCTAAATTAAAATAATTTGAAATCAAATTACGGTGTGTCGGCGAGTGCTAAAATCTTTGAAGCTCAAACCGTACCGTACCTGCTGTAACTTGTGGGTAAGTGAATAAAAACAATCCCCTTGCTCGTTCATCTTGTCATACTATCGCCGAAGGCGGGCTTCTTATCCGTGGCCGTGTATGTAAGTTTTTTTTGTGTATGTATATGAATGTATGTCTGTATGTGAATATATAACAGTAACCTATGTAGACTAAGGCCAATGTACATAATTTGGGTATGTTATTGGATCAGAGGTGAATAGGGTCAGTGGAAGTGATGACGAAATGTGTCATTTAATAGTCACAGTATTGGCTTGAGGGTTAAAATTGGTGAAGTAAATTTAGTCCGAGCTAAACAGCCATCAATAATAAACTGTTTTCTCTTTCCATTCTTTTACAGAGAGTGGGAATGAGATAGCATGGAATTTTCCTATCATGACATCAGTGTCCAAAATGATTGATTTTAGTATTGTCATGGTATTACTCAAATATACGCTAATACAAAACACCAATACACAGTGAAATAATGACACCCCAGGTGCAGATATGCTTTTTTTTAACCTTCTATATTACTGCAACAAATAGTTCTTAGGGATGTGCATTCTGACCAATTTCAATATTTGGGTATCCTTAATAGGTTCTGCACCATGGGTAAAGAAGAAAAAACACAGATGTAATATAATACAATATAATAAATATATGTATATGTATTTTTTATTCAAGTTAATGCAATATGCAGCGCCTCTCTTCATCTGAAATATTAGCAAAACTGTCACACTTTGCAGGTTTATTAGAACAATATCATTAATCTTAATATTTGCCTTGTATATTTTAATAAATATGAAACTATTGCCACTGTTTATAACTATGTGACAAATGTGTTGTTCTGGCACATGCTTTGTACGGAAACTATCACAGTAAATAGAATTGTAGTAGGTTGTTGGAATTAAATTGTAAAATCATTAGATTTTATAGCACTGCATATCATGCAAACTGCCTAATTTCTTGCAAGATATACAGGCCTGCTCATATATATATATATATATATATACACTCAGGAGACTAACATCGGCCCCATAGCTTTGTTTTAAGAAGCTGAAAGAGCAGGCGTCCTCAGTTTGAAGGCGGTTTGATAGATAAATCTGCTGTCTAATCTTCAAAAGAAAACTTTAGATCCTTGAAGATTCCTCCTGTGTGTGTTATAGGAAGGGACTGGAATGAAACTCTGTTGCTTGCCTTTCCCTTACCTGTTTAGTATTCCTCTAGCCTTGTGCTTCCATCTGTGTTTTTCCTTACTGTCGTATTGTCCTGTCTTCTCTCAGTTACACTGCAGTGGTCCAGATATCCATTGACAGTCCTTGCGTGCTTGGAAATGATAGTTGTTGGACAGACATTCTGACCAAGACAAGCACAATTACAGCTTGCTTTTTATGATTCAAACCAGACAGAACATTATTTTAACTGTACCAACAACTCGAGTCTTTCCACTGTGCTGAAGTACCAGGCAGCATTTTTGTTAATATGGAGAACTCCTTCCCTCTCCATCTCTTCCTCTCTGCAGCCCAACGACCCCGTAACAAACATCTGCCAAGCCGCGGACAAACAGCTCTTTACTTTAGTGGAGTGGGCCAAAAGGATACCACATTTTTCCGACCTCCCATTAGATGACCAAGTCATCCTCCTACGTGCAGGTACGTCAGTAAACAATGGCAAGCTGTTTTTATTCAATGGTGCTGTACCTGGGATGATGTAGGAACTGTAGCTATAGCTGGAACAAAATGCACTGCTTTTTTAAAGTATATGTAGTACAGATGTCTGGATCAGCTGTCTGGATTTTGGAACAAGCATGTTTGTGGGCTCTGACGCTGATGAGAGTGACTTCTTAGATACTGAAGGTACTGAATGACATGAAATTTCTTAATGTTCAGTGGCATTGAAATAAGTGAGGTTTTAAATTTCGTACTGAATTTCCATACCCATCTTACACATGTTTTTGATTGTAATTCTCCACAAGCATTCCTGTGTGTGCAGTTAATATGACTGATCGTTTCCACTTTGATTATTACTGATCATATGTAGAATAATGACTGATGATTTAATTGCAAACAAGCATTTCAGTTTAAAATAACAAATTAAAGCCCACATGCAAGGTGTGATTATTATACATACAAAAACATTTGCTTACACTCATTTTACAATTCAGTTTGATCATATGCAACCATCATAGGAATAGTTCAGTGTCAGTAATGCGAATGTTGCTAACAATGAATGAAAACCAATAGTCAACAATTAGCATTATTCATATTGTGCTAACTAGTGGGTACTAGTTCTAGCTTTTATTTAGTGTTTGCAACATTAGCATCTATGTTTGCACAAATCCTTTAAATGGCATCAGAAATTGTGCTTAATAACTCATTTGTGCCTGTTCATTAATAGCAGATTATGCCATCACTAGCATGTTAAACCTCATACACTATATGGACAAAAGTACTGGGACATCAATTCTGTTGCACATTTATGAGGTTAGGCACTGATGCTGGTCGAGCCGGCCTGGCTCATAATCTTCGCTCCAGTTCATCCCAAAGGTGTTGGATGGGGTTGAGGTCAGGGCTCTGTGTGGGGCAGTCAAGTTCTTCCACACCGAACTCATCCAACCATGTCTTTATGGAGCTTGCTTTATGCACTGGAGCACAGTCATGCTGGAATAGAAAAGATTCTTCCCCAAACTGTCCACAAAGTTGGAAGCATGGCACTGTCCAAAATGTCTTGGTATATTGAAGTATTAAGATTGTCCTTCACTGGAAGTAAGGGGCCTAGCCTAAACCCTGAAAGCAATACTTTTGTCCATAGAGTGTAAATTATTGGGATGAGTAACATTATGTCCAAAATGTCATTAAAGAGTACATAAAAAATGGTTTTCCTCCTGTAAAGTTACCTTTATGGAGATGACAGTTCTGACAGTGACAGTATATGAAGGTTTCATATGACTAGTCTTTAAGCTCTGAGCTCTAAGGAAGCAATACCGGATAACTAAATAAGCATGCTTTATAATCCGTAGAACTGCATTCTTTCACTGTGTGTTAATGTGTTTTCTGCAGCATTATGTATGATGTGTATGAGATTTCCATCTCGTTCTGTATCTCATAATGACTTCTTCTGTTGAGGAGGTTGTACTGAGTTCAGACAGAGAATAAGAGGTTTATTTGCACTCACATGCTGTGAGTATTCCACAGGCCTAAAGTTGCCTGAGGACACCGAGCACTCCTGTACTCATCTCCATGTTATTCCATAATAAAAACAAAAAATAATGTTACTGGCCATGTTGGAGTTTGTCCAGTCCTGATCCCTGTTTGACACATTGAAAACAGAGTGGTTCTCATTTGACTGAAGCTCCTTTGTTTACTGTCTTCTCACAAAAGCCATCTTGTTTACCTCATCTGGTTACCTCATCTGGCCCCCTCAGTGCATCCTCATAGGCTCCTTTTTTACTGACTTTCTTGTGTTTTTGTTTATACTTCCATGCCTCCGCTGAAACCAGCCTCTCTGTTTCTCTCACAGGGTGGAATGAGCTCCTCATTGCTTCTTTCTCTCACCGCTCTATAAGCGTGAAAGATGGCATATTGCTCGCAACAGGCCTGCATGTCCATAGAAACAGCGCACACAGTGCAGGAGTAGGTGCCATTTTTGACAGGTATGTATCTGCAGTCTTGGAGTGTGTAGCACTTTCCAGACTTGCCAGATCCTTGAACCTCAGGCCCAGGATACACAAAGCCAGCTGTCGGTCCTCAGACGCCCTCAGTGGCTGACCATCGGATATTGTTTTTGCGCTGTGTTTGCCGCTGTTGCCTCCAACAAGAAAGAAAGAGCAACACAAGAAAAGAAAAAGACAGAGAATAGACTCATTTATGTCAGTACAAGTAACAATACAAATTAGCATTTTATCTTTTGTTTGAATGTCTGGATTAATAAACAAATATTATGTGATTATCAGTAGGAATTGGTATTGATAGGATTTGAATATCAGGACTGATAACTGCAAACAACTTCACTGACTCCAGTGTGCCTAGAATAATAAAAGCAATAGGAATAATAAGATAAAGCTGGTGTATATGGAGGTCAAAATCCGTTAGCAGAATGACATTCACTCAACTCTGACAAATGTTTTACGCTTTTTTCAGGGTTTAAGTTAAAACGTTAGAAGTGAGAGTCATTTCCGGTCACAGAGGACTTTTGCTGATCATCTAGAAAATCAGGGCAACTAATGCCATAGATCATGCATCTGAGTTTTTGAAAATGACCCCCTAAAGACGTTTCAGTGTGAAAATGTCCTCTGTCTCGCTCGCTTTTACATTATTAATTGCGCTTTTACATTAAGCCACGTGGAAGTTTTATGTAGCCATGCGATAATGTTTCACTTGGAGTATAAAATGTGTCAGTGTCCTCATTAATAAAATACAGGGTGTTCAGTCAGACTAGAGCCAAGACAAATCAGCCTTATATGCCTTAATGGTTTTAAGTCCCAAGTCAATATGAAAACTAAATGTGATTGAGAAATGATGAGTGATCTTGACTGCGCAGCAAGCTCAGCAGGGGGCATTTCCCAGTACTGAAGATGTTCAGCAAAAAAAAACAGGAATTTCATGCCATTCAAACTGGAAAGGTTACAAATGCGAGGTTACAAGCGGTTGCTTTTTATTGTTACAGAGTGCTGACGGAGTTGGTGTCTAAGATGCGAGACATGCAGATGGACAAGTCTGAGCTTGGATGCCTTCGAGCAATTGTTCTTTTCAATCCAGGTACAGAAGCACACACACCACTCACACATACGTTTACACAACCACTGGAAATGACCTGTTTGGAGTAAAAAACACTGACTTAATGCATTTAAGTGTCTCAAGAGTAATCTCAGTCCAGAAATTGGCACAGGACATGCAGAGCAACAGCACAAAACAAGGAAAGGCCATCTGAGAAAAGTAAATATAGTAAGGCAGAGGGTAATCTTTTAATCTGCCACACACTGGAAAATGGAAATAGTCGTATTTCTTAAGCTGGCCAGTTCTGAAGCCATTTGAATGTTAAGTGATGAATATTCCTGGAAGAGGCTGAAGGCTTTGATCTGTTTATTCAGTATTGGAAAAGGAATGTGCTGTTCTGAATTAGCTTTTTATGTAGCCTCCAGCATTTTCATCTGAGCCAGCATTGCCGAACATAACACAAGATGGAGTTTCATAGCCCTCGAATGTACAATGAAATCTAATGCCACATGGAGAAGTTAAAATCCTTGTCATCACACTACGTGAAAACTAATATCAACTCTAACAAGTTCAGCCTTTTAATGGTAGTCTAGATTTAATGGTTACTGAAATGCCATAGTAGTGTATAAAGTTTGTTCACCTCTCACTTTTAGACTCCAAGGGTCTGTCCAACCCAGCAGAGGTGGAGGCACTTAGAGAGAGAGTCTACGCTTCGCTGGAGTCCTACTGTAAACAGAAATATCCAGACCAGCCTGGGAGGTATATATACGTTATGCAAATTTTACGGTATGCACATTGCACTTGGAGGTACAGTCATATTCTTGTGCATTAGGGTTGAAAAAATGCTGAAATGGATTGAGTACACACAAAAGAGCCATTTAATAAGGCACATCTATCGTGTATCTAGGCTCAGGGTCTATTTTAGCAGCTCCACTTACCATATAGGAGCTCTTTGTACAGTACAATTGCAGACTGTGGTCCATCTGTTTCTCTGCATGACAGTGAGTGTAGACTCAAAGTAAGTCTACGAACTGGTTCAGCAGTGTCCAGTTCTGTATGGCACACTTAATAAATACTATTCATGTGAGAGAAATGGTTATTGATCCATGGGACACACACATGTAGAAATTCTGATGTTCGAAAAAGGCCATTACCTCACTGTTTTGTGATGACAGTCTTAACCAGCATGCCGAGAAGTTTGTAATGAATTTCCAAATTGTGTGTTTATAATAAAGTTTTTTCTCATACTTTGAGCAGATTCGCCAAACTGTTACTACGGCTGCCTGCTCTGCGATCCATCGGCCTGAAGTGTCTGGAGCACCTGTTTTTCTTCAAACTAATTGGAGACACACCCATCGACACTTTCCTAATGGAAATGCTAGAGGCGCCACACCAAATGACATAATGGAAGAGTGCCTCAGATATTGACAGTGTTTCACAGCATCTCCCTGAAGAAGAACGACGATGCATGTACAGTCCTTTGCACAGACCATCTCGGGAGGCCATGAAAGGATGCATCGCAGTGAAGCCTGCTTTATCTAGTCTGATGAACATCTAACCTAACAGTCCAAGAAACATGTGAACTACAAGCAGTTCTGCTTCGGTGCTTCACCTTTGGAATTTCTAAGTCAAAAGTAATTGCATAAAGACATTTCACTCTGGAATAATTTATAGGGAAGATGGATTAAGAGAGTCATCGCTGGTATGCATGAGTTCATGCATGGGAGGTTACACAAAGTAGGTTCTATGGATTTAAGAAGATAGGAACTACTAAGGTCTAACGATTTCTCATTTATTCTGCCTCATGGAGGCCTACCTCTGCATTCCATTCTTTTCATGGTCAAACAGTTGCATCTCTGTGCACATTCATGTCAGTGCGAGTGTGTAGATTTGATGAAAGGCTGCAAAACTGTGCATTACCTCTTATACGCCTCTCGGTACCACATGACTCCTTTTTCCGACACCTCATCACTGCCTTTCGGTAACGGACTGTACTTCTTGTACGTAATATTCAGTGTTAATCGTATGTAATTTGCAAATCGGTATCTGGAATTCATTGATGTGGGAAAGATACAAAAGAAATTATTGGTCGTATTTCCAGCACTTACTTTTTTTTTTTTTTTTTTTTGGTGTATGTTTTTTTTTTATGTCAAAAAGTGTTGACATTTTCGCAGCTGCCAGAAGTCGGTCCCCACAAAGAGGAAACTGCAGTGTTGTTTGGCTGTAGTAGAAAGTACTTTTCTTTTTGGAAGAGGTATATGAATGACAGAATGGTCTAGCAAGAATAAGAAGCAGGTGTGCTCTTGGCCTGACTCGCGTTCTATTATAGAAAAAAAAAAACAATGATTCATTGTTAAGAGTTGTGTAAAATAGTTTGAAGATGTTCGATTTCTCAATTGTTTTGCCTCTGTAATTCATCTCAATTATATACCAAGCATTTCCAAAGATTTTCAATGGCGTTTATATATCATCTGATGATTCCCAGCAAGGCAGTGTTTTTGCTATGAAAATATGCAATTAGTTAAGAGAATCCAGATGAAGGTCTGGCCTCAGGGATATGTAAGGTTTGAGGAAGTGCTTAGCCTGCCCCCTAGTGTTTGAGAGGTGCCGGTAGCAATTTGACAGCTCAACATTGAGTCATTTTGAATCAGCAACTTTGAAGAACCTCCTGTCAGAAACCATTTTCAGACCTCAGGCTGATGCAATAGTAGAACACATGCTAAAATTAAACTGTCTATGTAGTAATATTAGTCTTGCTTGTGCAATGCCTTTTGCGTGTTACGATAAGGAACAAATCGTGGTGACGTTTGCCAAAAGCCACTCAGCAGAGAAGCTCTAAAATTGCAGGCTGAGCCAAGCCGAACTAAAACAGTGTTGTTATGATAGAAAGTGGTGAAGTCGAATTTGGAATCACTCTTCCAAATGTTCAATACTGGACAGTGCTCTGATCACTCACAGATCTCAACTCAGTGATCAGCAGAGTGTACCACTCAGGCTTATAAACAAATGCTATAATGTACATTGTCTTCACACATATTTTAGCCTACAATCTTGGATAGATCCCCTCAATATCAAATACATTTTAAAACTACCCCGCACCAGCAAATAGGTAAAAACGCAGTACCTCTTCTCTCTTGAATTGAGGCAAAAACCCATGAATCTAACGGTATAAATGTAGAGTTGTCTTGTGCGTTGGAAAATCACCTGCCAGGATGAGTCAAGCAGGGTTTATTAGACCAGCAGTGACATCCGATAGAACCCTGCTGCAGCTACTCTGCATTCGGTGGGCTTTTCCTGTGAAAACCCAAGTCGTTGTGTTAGGAAATAATTCGAGAAGAGATGGATTTAAAGAAGAAATATCTATTTTTGTACAATTGTAAGTTTAACCTGTTGTTCCACTGCAGTTGTTTCCTTAATTCCATTGTTTCCTTTTTGAAAAAGGTGGGAAGCCCTCAGAACAGTTCTACGAGAGGCCGCCGCTAAATCCTTTTCCCTGTTTATTTTGCTACTTTTGTTTCATTGAGCTTCACTAAAAAGGACAGAAGATCCTTGGTTTTTTTTTTTGTTTTGTTTTTTACATACTAGTAAAACGAGAGTTGATTGTGTGTTGTTCTATCATACAATGTTTATTGTTCAAAGGACTATTAAATTCCTAGTTCTGAAGAGCATTTTGTCTTCATTAGACTTGCATGTGATTTATCCATTACTCTATATATTATAAATCTATAAAGACAAAAAATAAAATACACTACAATTCATACAGCTATTTTAGGGCTTCTCATCCAAGCTAGAGACTGTAGGTAGTATACTCAAATAGGCTACTTAAATGCAGGAGCACAGTGTACAATGGACACTGTACTAGTTAGAAACTTGAGTAATTATCCCTGCAATGCATTAAAACTGAATATGGTCTTAGTGCAATGTTCATATCTATGATCAGCAAGTGAGTGAACGAAAAGATGCTGTTAGTTTATACAATGTTTAAGTGCATAAGGCGTACAAGTGCAAAGCCATGGGGCATAGATAACCATAGAACAGCCTATTAACAGAAGTTAATAAATTACACAGTTAATCGTTGCTAGAAACCAAAGGGGAGGATAAATAAATCCAGTCTCTCCCTCCCAACAAACTTGCAACCCTTGAAAAACAAAATGTTCAATCATCCACTTTTTCTTCCCTTCACACTGCCGCAGAGACGGCACTAGAGGCCGTTCATAGGACAGTGATCTCAGCAGTAGGATGCTTCTGGGCCCTGATTTGGTATTTCAACAGATACCAATAGTTTATCCTCAAAGAATGAAAAAAAGTAAAGACTGTAAAGAAGATTTACAATAGAAAAATACAGTAGTAAGGAGGAACAATGCAGTGGGGAAGATTGTCGATTTTCTGAGCACACTGGGCCAGCCCATCTCTCAGTTAAACCCTGCACTATTCAAGTATCCGAACCAGCATAAAACAGTATGTTATGCATTCCTCACAACTCCACAGGAGCCAGAAATCTCTGGCAAAAGTCTATTAAGCACTCCTCTGCCTTAGCAGTCGCTCTTCCACAGTTTGATGGTCTTATCGTTCTCCAGAGCTGCTGATGCGATGATGTTCTCTGTAGGATGACATGCCGTCGCAATCACCACATCTAGCAACAAGAAAGTACACAGTAGTTGAGCAACAGAAATCTTTTTTTTTCTTCTTGAGTATTTCATGCAAACTGTGTATGTATGAAACTGGCATAAACCATTAAAGCAATAAGCCATGAAAGACTGAGATGTTATTAGGTATAACACAAAGCTTTTAGAAACAGTGGGCAACATGAAATGAGAAAAAAACATACACAAATCTCAATCTCTTTTATGGAACTACTACCAAGTAAACCATTTAAGGTATGTCATTTTTACCACATAACCTGACTGCTATTATTATATATTGCAGCCATTTAATGAACTACAGCACTGTCACATAATAATGACTATAATTATTCTTTTATCTTATTATAATAGTGTTTAATGTAAAAACACTTAAAAGTTGTTTTTTTCGGAGACAATACAAGCACACCAAACTACACATGCAGATTTGGCCAAAATACTGACATTCGAATATCTGATATACATTCTGACATAAATCATTTATTTTTAATTCGGCAAATGGGATGTTATTTTTGCCAGATCACCCACCCCAATGGATACAGACTCCAAACTTTACAAAATAATCTCATGTTCTTCTACAGCATGAACTCTTTTTGGAGTGCAGAATGTCCTGCTGTTGATACAAATTATATGACTGGTATTGGATATCCTACCTGCATGCCCTTGTAATTTCTGCACTATTTCTTTGGTTTGTAGATTCCAGATGTACACCATGTGGTCTTCAGAGCCTGAGACAATCCACTGAATGGAAGTAAGAAGGCTAATGTTACTTCAAGTGGAGCCAAGTTGTGTCCAAAAGCTACAAGAAACGAAACAAAAGCTACATACCTTGCCTCCAGTGACAGAGAAATTGGCAAAAACACAGTACTTCTCATTCTTATGTCCAGTGTAAGTCTTCAGACACTGCAAACACAGGTGATGGGGAACATAAATACAGTCATGAGTAATCTGAGTCAGATACTGAGTCGGGGCAGCTGGAAGCCTAGTTCCTGCAATCAGGAACTTGTGGGCTCGATTCCCAAGACTGCTAAGCACCTCTGAGGTACCCTTGAGCAAGGTATCGTTCCCACACACTGCTCCCCGGGCACTGAGTTCCTGGCTGCTCGCTGCTTCACTTGGTGAATGGGTTAAATACAGAGGAATAATTTTGTGCTGTTCACACTGTGTGCTGTGGTGTGTTCACATATGAGAGAATGGTCACTTTACTTTACACTTAAGATGGGAGCCAGAGAATGTGGGTATGCTGCCTTCTTCTGTGGCAGCAATATGATCTCATGGTAATGGTGTGGCAAACCATCCTCATCACATCCTCCAGTGTCTTCTCTCCAGAGACACGAATGAAGAAGAACTATGGAGTTATCTTTAGGACTGAACGTAAAGTAGTGTTATGCAATGCTCTGGAAAGTTACTCAAGGTGAGCCTACTCCCTTGATTTTTCCAGCCCGAGCATGCTTTCCTGTGTGCTCATCTTCTTTTTTTGTCTCTCGCATATTAGAGGAGGAGGATCAGGAAGATAAGGCAGAGTCAGAATGTACATCTAAATCTTTCCTCTCTGGACATTTAAAAAGCAACATGTAATATATTTTACTATCACACATAAACCATCTGTATTTTTTTACATATATCTACTGACCAGGGGTGGGGCCAGAAAGGGGACTCTCCAGTGCTAACTTCAGTCAGCCTATTATAGTCTTTTTCCCCTTTCCCCTTTTAGAGCACCGACCTCCCACTAAAGCTTCTTAGTAGGTAAATGGGCTGTGAGAGCTGTAGGTTAAGGAGACCCCTCAGCTGTCCAGTTAAAATGAAACTGAACATTATATTGGTAGGATTATGCTTAAAACAAACCACAGATATCATTAGAGCAAGCGCACCAATTAATGGCAGTGGTATTCCCTAATGGCTCTGGCTCCTTTCAACAGGATAATGCCCCATGAACACTGCAAAACTGGTCAGGAATGAACTGAATAACAAGAGGTCAACGTGTTGACTTGGCCTGCAGATTCCTCAGATCTCAATCGAGCATCTGTGTGTTGTACTGGAAATTCTAGTCAGATCCATGGAGGCCCCATTTCACAGCTTATAGGACTTAAAGAATCTGCTGCTAACGTCTTAGTGTCAGATACCAAAGATAATCTTGAGAGGTCTTGTGGAGTCCATGTTTTAACCCTTAGAACACAAGAAGCATGGATACATGCTGGAGGAATAACAAACGGTTGTTATTGAACCAAAGTTATTGTAAGTTTTTTTTTAAGTTATTGTAAAACATGTTATTGTAAGTTATTGTAAAACATGTAATAATAATATACACTACTGGGGTTTTAAAAACACCATCACATGCAATTGTCCATAAAGAACAAAAATGCACACATCTATTATATTTTAGGTCTTAGAAACAAACAGGAAAAACACAAGATCTTTGAGAACTTTGAGGATAGTTTCCGCCTACAAGCGAGTGGGAAAAATCTGCAAAGAAAGGGGGTCTGGACAGCGTCTGAGCGGCGGCGCTTGGTGTAAAAGAGCATCAAACAGCAAGTGTGTGGAAGAACAAACACATCGGTTGTATTTGTTGAAATCTGATTTTACCAACACACTCTAATAAGGCTAATAAGGCTTATAAGTCACATGGGACACCAACACTGTACATAGTGCATTGTATTAGTCATGGAATAACAGATTAAACATCCAAATAGTGTACTAAATGCACCTAAGATACACATGGGATTCAACTATAGACTGAATGACATTATTTAAATCTAACAGACATACTTTTGTGACTTCTGTAGCGACAATATTGGTAGGGTTATATAGCCATTTCACTGTAAGTAACATTTTCTAATAAATAAGTAATTTAGCGATAAACACTTCGGCAACACCTGATAGTGAACACATGTACTGGAAATATGAAGTATGGAAATAAAAACACAGTATGTTGGTGCTGGTGTAGTGTAGTGGGTAACATTTCTGCCTTCCAAGCAGGTGAGGTGGCTTCGATTCATGATCTCCACACTCCACCAATAAGAGTCCATGGGCAAGACTCCTAACAGTACATTCGTCTACACTTGTGATGCACAAAAACTGTAAGTTGCTTTGAATGCAACTTACCAAATTGCTGAACATAAAAACGACAAAACTGTAAGTCTCTTTGGTTAAAATGCCAAAAAGGATGTTACTAACTCATCAAACTCTGTTCTGGGTTTCCCAAAGTGAGGTGGGACAAAAAAGTTTTGACAGAAATTAAAAATAATAATGTAGTGTAATGAAACTGTACTTTGACAGCAACTTGATGTCTACTCACTGAACCTTGGGCTGATCATCCCCAGCCCTTGATAAGCAATCTTTGAAAGCTGTCCTGCCCCTTCACAACAACTTACTTGTGCAAGGCTGGATTCTCTGCTTTTACACTAATTAAGAAAAAAATGTTGTCAAAGGCTGGATGCTGTTCAGAAAGCCCTGAGGCTTAAACTGTCTGGAGCTTTGTGCAGAGATCCAGAGGTGCATCCCTCACTTTAACATGAGTAAGCACTGCCACGGGTCTCAATTTGATTTAAGAAGTGCTGGGTGTTTATTGCTGGTGGGAAAGAGATCATCGTACACAAAGCCAAACTCTCCCTGATCATCACACTCCTCCTCAACCTCATGCTGGACAACGGGTTGCTTTTGGCCTTCGGCTGTTCTGGTCAAGGCTGCTGCTTACCCACAAAATTAAAAAGTGAAGGGGATGAAATGGGCCACCACAAAAAGTCCCCAGCATCCCCAGTGTCCCCAGCGTAAATGGTGACTATTAAAAGGGACATATTATGCAAAATATGCATCCTTTTGTATTTCCATTTGGGTCTCTACTGCTCCTATAAACATTCCAAGCACGTAAAAAACCATCCATTCGTTTTCGGAGTCAATTGAAAGATTTTGGTGTCAGGAATCATAAGCTTTTACAGGTCGTTTGGACGGCTCCCTTATTCTGATGTCAGGATGAGGAAATTTGCGTAGAACCACCCCTCATCTGCCCCCACCCACTAGATTAGCTGAAGATCCGCCATTTTTGTCTGCTGGTTTTACGAGCACGGATAAGACGCCGAGCACTATGGCTACAGGCAGAGGCAAGTCACTCATAAAGTGTTGTGTTCATCTCCCTCTGGGTCCGACTCTGGGTCCAACATATAGGGCTGATAGCGCCTCTGTTTTCTGCCATTTTCACGTGTGTTAAACGCACAGTGTAAACATGGGATGTGTGGGGCGTGGCCAGCAACAGCCTATTTGCATAAACGGCTCATTTTGAAAGGGACTGAAACTTTCACCAATAAAGATGGTGAGATCTCTTTATGTGAGAGTGATTTTGTGCAAAGAACTTCATGAACATGTTTTATATAGTCCATAGACCTATTATAACTTGTTTTAAAAAAGGTATATGTCCCCTTTAAGCTCTACCATTTATCCACAGACAATATTGTGTCTACTGGCTAACAGACCTAATGATTATTCACTTATACTTTGTGTAGACATACTTTCTCTCTCTGCACTCTGTTACAGTTTGGTGAAATCCTACTACAGTGCTAAATGTAATATATATACCCGCATTTGCAGAACATGATCGTTTTCATATGAATCTCAAGCACATTTTTTTTATCCCCTTGATCTCTTTCAGTCAAAACGATAAGCCTAGAGTGTTCATTTGATTATAGTGATAAATTATTTTTATTGATGATTACATAACATGCAGATGTTCTAAAGTCTGTGTATATATTTGAACATATTTCCCCCTCTTGACAAGAACATGTGGGGGGCGAGTTCCTCACTATTACCCACTCGTTTAATGCTCCGGTTAATGCGTAACTTTGCTGCAGTCTGTAAATTCTTGATTTATTATATTGATAATCTCCACATTTAATGTTATACATGATGCATTCCAGCAGCTGTTAATGTGGTATGTTGCATCTTTTTTTTTTGAGGGGGCGGTGGAGAGGAGTCCTTGGCTTGGTCAGGATGAAGGGGTGCGGGGGAGAAGTTTGGAAACCTATGTCCACTTATCTAAATTATCTAGATCAATCTGGCATGTGTAGAAACTCCCCTGGCTGAAATTATGCAATCTAAATATACATCCACAGTTTTAGGGCAGTTGTTCAGCGAGGAAGGAGGAGAAGCATAGTGGACTGATTACAGAAAATAGGATGACAATCCAAGGCAAAATCGTGGGGACTGTGAGTGAGGATGACAAAAATGTGGAGAAGCAGCAGCACAAACCATATATATAGATTTATGGTCTTGCTTCACATAAAACATGGACTAATCAATGTTATTTTATTTTGAAACAGACTTTGGCAAGAATAAGACAACTGTTGAACATGTCCATGTATCACGACTTTATATTATCATTATTATTAGTAGTAGTAGTATATGTCATTATTATAAAATCAGCTAGAGGTTGTCTTTCTAAGCTATTTCTGCACCGTTTAAGACTACATCATGCCAGGCCCTGTTCATTAAAATACATGACAGATAAATAAAGTAGAAACGAACAAATTAGTATTTTACAGCACTAATACCATTTAATTTCATCATTATTTTGGGCGAAATTACCCCTATACTATCAAACCATATAGGATTGTAAAGAACTGGCGTGATATGACAATTGTTATGACAATATGTTAGGGAGATATTATGCATGATAATTAAGCAAATATTGTGATATATTAATTAAGCAGATATAATGATATGTTATCTAAGTAGATCCACTGGACACCTTATCTTAAATAACAAATAAGTAAATTAAAATAAAAAAATAAATAAATAAAGCTACAGCGATTAATAATTGTACTAATAATTGTAATACTAATTATTTGATACTGCACTCGTTTCCTTCAGTACTACTTATAATTTTAGTAGTACTGAAGTAATTACAGTAATTACTCATAATTTTATTCATGAGTAATTAGAGTTTTAAACATATTTTTTCCATTTAATTAGTAGTTACCACTACAGTTATGGCCACTACAAGTCCATTATTTAAGAGTGAAGAACTGAGAACCCTGAGTGTTAGTGTATCCTGTGCACAGACTCAAGCAGGACACTGAATTAAATTCTCTTGCACATCATTTGTGATGTAATGAAATAAACATTTTTGAGTTTGGTGAGCTCTGAATGTATGATGATGAAATGTACCTCTACTGTGGAATCTTTGTATATACATAAACATTTACATTTAGTCATTTAGCAGATGCTCATTCATACATATGGATTGAATATTGTAGAGGATGCCCTGTCATGGGAAAGGAAAGTCATATTCTCTGTTTTTTTATGCAAAGTAGTTTTATCTGCATGACAGTGTTATATGCAATAAATAGCCCTTAAGAAAAGATTTGATTCTCTTATTAGTCCAGTTTTTCCCAACGTGTTACTGCACTGCACTTAAGGAAGGCTGGGTGGGAAGTCTCACCTGCTTCCAAGTGTTAAAATCAACAGAAAATAAAGATCATTTTACTGGCCTGCAGGCACTGAGGTCTGCAAACATCTGCTGCCTGAATGCATATTACAACTGCGGTTTGTGTTTTCTGTTTCTGAACTCATTCAACAACAATATGCAAAAAAACAAAACAAAACAACAACAAAAAAAACGCCAATGCAGCTCAAACAGTGGATGATATTCATGATATTACTGTATGGATTAATAGTAAGAGCTAGCATTCCCAGGGTAAAAGCAAGAGCTATACATGTTTTGCATTTAGGGTCCCGTCACGCTGAGACATGGAGCACTGATATTTTTTGCGGTTGATTTATTAAGACAGGGGTTTTGGAACAAAACATACAATCAGACAGAGCTTTATAAACAACCGGACAGTTGATTTAGCGAGGACAAAGATCTATGCTTCATCCGCTTGGGGCCATGGGGAGCATTCCTCTCCATCAGCACAACAGCCAGGGTTGCACAATAACATGCAAGACCTAATGCAAATCAGCCCATTCTGTACACAGACATATAGAATGTTGCTTTTTTCTCCTTCTGAAGAATAATCTGATCCTCACTCATTTATATGAATGAGAGGTTGAGGTTTCTCTTCCTCCTAGCCATGCTTTTATGATCTAATAGCAAGCATTAATGAAATGAATGCCCGGAGATATGAAACCGCCTACCGTAGCTCTTAATTTGTGATGCTCCATGACCCCTCTTCTGGCAAACAGTGTCCGCGGTTTGCCCTGATTCCACAGATCTGTGGGAAAGATGATTGCAAACAGATAAATGTATGCATGCTGGAGTTGCATTAGACTAACATGAAACAACACTTTTTGCGAGGGAGTCAAAATTAGTCCTTTAAGAGCAATGCTATGCATAAAACAAGAAATCTTCAAGGCAAAGAACCAGTTGTTGGGTTTGAGTATAAAGAACCTTTCTGAAGTTCCAAGGCCATTTATAGGAATTTCCAAGAGCCTTTCCTAGACCCCTTAACATGGTAGTAGGTTCAACTTTTACACTCAAAAAAGTGAATTGACTGAATTGATTGAATGTTATCGAATGTTAATCCCATTACCTTATCATCTGATCCTAGTTTACTGTCTTTATTTTTATTGTATCAACACTAAGCCACTTTCACAAACAATTCAGTATAACTGATCTAGATTTTGCCAATAGAAGAAAAGATAAGGTTACCCTTTAGGGAAATTTGCATTGTTACAGCAGCAAATGGACAGAACAAGAGAAGATTGTTAGAGAAGCACAACCTGTAGAATAAAAGCTATACAAGACCACAGCATGTAACATAAAAAGTACACTATACAGATAATACAAAAATTTAATTATAAAAGTTTATATATTTATTTATTTATTAACCCTTATAGTCACGCATGAACACCCCACAATGTGAACTTCTTACTCTGCATTTAACCCATTCACCAAGTGATATATACATATATATATATATATATATATATATATATATATATGTGTGTGTGTATCACTTGGTGAATGGGTTAAATGCAAGTAATAAAATATTTTACAGTCAAAAAAGATGAGATGATTGGACAGTCAAAAAAGATGAGAAAGACTGAAAAAAAGATGAGATGATTGGAAAGAGATTGAGATATGAAAAGACAGGAGAGATTGAGATAAGTCTTCTTCATTCAACTCCCACGTGCATGATCTGAAGGTGCTGTACCTGAGTGGAGGGAGGAGAGCTCCTGGGACACGTGGAGCCGCGAGGCCATCAGAAACGCAGGGTTAAGCTGGAGGAGACAGAGCCAGATCAGGACGAGCTTCATCTCTACACACACACACACTACACTCCTGCTCTGAAATCACACAGTGGATCAGGAGCTCACGGTGGAGGCAACTGTAGGATTTTCGCGCGTATCTGCCAGATGTTTGGTCCAGGGGTCTTCAGCGTGGTGTATAATAGGCTCGCTGTGGACACACCCCTCGTCTCTAAAGTTACTAGCCCCACTGCTCTGGAGAAATGTGCCCTTATTATGCGCCACTTTTTTAAATAAAAAAATACAAGTGATTCGTGCCATAAATTCTGTTTTAAGACGATGCATTTAGCCCTCACGTGCCACAGATTCAGACCCTCTGAATCTCCCAGGCAGCATGAGCGTGACTTAAACATCCTATTGTGTTCCGGTCAAATCTGACCGATTTTCATATTTTCTCCCTAGAAAATGCAAATGTCGTGAGATTCCATGACTTTGTTTACACAAGTGACTGGAAAGCAGAATAATATTTGAGAATTTTATTCCATTTTGTGTGTTTTACTGAACTTATAAACACTCATGGTGTTCCCGACTCATGGTGTTCGACTAGGAGTAGTGTATAAAATAAGAGTTTAAGAACATTCCCACACCCCACCATGCTGGTGCCTTTGAGCATACACACATTTAACAGACATATACACACACACACACCTTATGTCCCCTTTTCCCCCATGGGAACCTATCTCCTATTCAACTATTACTCCATGGGAACCACACCTGTTGACCGTTCATTCAGATAAAATGAAAAATTCCTGAAGAACTTTTGAAATGGACCTGCCGCCTAGAATCTCCATAGCAACCGTTTCCTTCACGACAACAAGCGCCTAGCAACACCCGAGCAACCACTTTGTATACCATAGCAACCACCTAAAAACACCCTAGCAACCATCTCATCCACCATAGAAACTGCCTAGAAACTACTTAGCAACCACCTCCTACACCAAAGCAACCACCCAGAAAAATCTTAGCAACTGCCTGAAAACTACTTAGCAACCCACTCCGACAGCATAGCAACCACCTTTTATACCTTAGCAAGCACAAAAATACTTTTGTCTTTTGTTTTCACAGAATAAATCACACCGGTCACTTCTGACCGAGAACATGACCAATGTTATTTTTTGCCACTTTAAATGGTTTAAAAACAGTGTCCTTGGTAAACATTGAAAGTATATACTCTGTGATAAACAGTACAAAATTATTCATCTTAGTATGTGTTAAAGTCAAAATAATATCTCTGTAAAAAGTTTCTTAAAAAACAAAATAGCAAATTGAGGTTCAAAACTGTCCACATAAATTTGAGTTAGTAGAAAGCTCCAACACAACATTAGGTAGTAATATATATATCAATAAAAATGTTCCCGGTCCTGGGATTGTTGAATGAATAATGGCTAATATTTATACTGTAAGTTTGTCTGTCCGTCTATTGTCCATAAGCTGAAGGTTGAAGCCGTTATCTGGTTATCTATTGCTTTTATCTGTCTGAGTGCCTCCCTCCCTTTTTGAATAAATGATCAACTGGCCAGCTGAATAGCAGAAGCAGTAGTCAGTGACTCTATTTTATAGTCTCTTTGACTACTGTATAATGTAGTTCATCAGGGAACCTTAGTGTTTCCTCCAAAACCTCCTCCACACACACCACCAAGCCAAATTGACTCTATCCATGGAAACCCTCCAATATGGCTGAATTAAAACAAAGACTCATTCCCAGTCATCACAACCGCTTAATTGCCGTTGTTCCTTCTAAGGGTGGCACAACCAGTTATTAGGTTTAGGGGGCAATTACTTTTTCACATAGGGCCATATAGGTTTGGATAGGTTCTTTCCTTAACAAATAAAATCATCACTTAAAAACAGCATACAAAAAAAAAAGAAATCAGAAAGGGGGCAAGTACTTTGTCACAGCACTGTACATATTTTTTGAGGAAACCGCCTAATGTGGTTTAATGACAGCACTGAAGCCACAACCTGGGACACTAAAAGTTTCTCAAGCCTTGGGCTAAAAACATGTTCTTTCAAAAAGGTAATGATCTTCAGACAAATGACAACACTTCACAATTTTCCCATAAACACATGGTAAGGAAACAACTAAACTTGACTAAATGTACACCATATGTACATTATAAAATACCTGTTCGTCCAGCATTCTTTTGAAATCTTTTGTATTAATAAGCAGTAGAGTCCCCCTTTGATGCAGTAACTGACTCTACCCTTCTGTGAAAGGTTTACACCAGACCCCTGAGGAAGTCTAGTTCCAGCCAGAATCTGCAACTCCTGCTCTTTTTAACTTATAGTCTCTGATTGGCTAGAGCATTAAGGGGGCGGCTTCTCACCCTTTTGGATAAGATCATGCGTAGTACCTATTCTCATCAGTTTAATATTTGATACCACCTCTATATGAGGACATATAGAGGGGGTGAAAAAGGGTCTTTCTCTGTCCATTCCATGCATTGACCTGGTATTACAGTACTTTCAGGAACACTGGTGCAGCTGGTAGCCTGCTGATTAAGAATCTGCCTCTGTGATCAGAAGGCTGTGGGTTTGAATCCCAGGACTGCTAGTGGCACCACTGAGGTAAATTAAAGTAAATTTCCTGCCATGTTTAAGCACCCCATTCTGTTCTGTTTTTATGGAGATTATGTGAACTGTCTTTGCACAAATTAATGTCTGTCACAAACATGCAATATCTGCATTCATTCCCCAGAGTGTGTGTCTGCTTATATTAGATGTATTGAGTATCTTCTGAAGACCAACATAATGAACATCAGGTCATTTGCCTGTAGGTCAGACATAGATACTGTGTCCTAAAATGTCATGTTCACAAACCCAGAGGTCACATAACTTAACTGTGGAAATGCATTCACAGCCTTTTGTGGAATACTATTGATATACTGTTACACTTTTCACTCACAATGGCTGGTCAACGTTTAACTTAACTCAGTGTTTCTCAGAATATAAGATGACGAGTAAATTAAAATTCTGAGTGTGAAGAACCTGTTTAAACTTTATAGAATCTCCACATAATGTAAAGGTTTTTGGATGAACTCTTAAATGTATGAAAGACTTTTAAATTAAAAAACATTAAAACATTAAAATGTTCTTACTCACACATCCCATTTATAAAACAGTCTTTTTGGGACTCTATAAAGGATGTGTTTGTAAGAGTGCTCCTTAACCTTTTCTTAATCTTGGAAATCTTCCCTCACTGGAAATCTTGATGTGCAAGTTTGTGCTTTATCTTGAGATCTTGAGATGTGAGTAGCATACAGTGTCTATGACCAGTAATGTCTGAGAGAACAGAATTGTTTCTGGGTCATTGTTTTAATGGGTTAAGCTTTCTTTTTTACATTAAACTTGTCTGTAGGATTTGGAGAACGGGTGAGCAATTCCCAGACACAAGCATATTACACGAAAGCACACGACAAACTTGACTGGACTTGTTGGGCCTCAGCCGGTCATTCCTCTGTAGGGAAAAGGTCAGTGTTTGGCTTGTCAAATGAGATGGCTTACAGATGTATAAAACAAACACTGGATTACTTTCTGGAGTAGGAATGTTTTCACTCTGATACATCACTTTGACTTGAAGGTCCATTATCCATGCTGATTTAATGGCCACCATGAAACATGAGATGTCAACAGCGAAAAAGGAGTGTTCTCTGTAATAACCGAACTTAAATTAGACTCTGAGAGGAAACCCAGTATGGAGGAAACCCAACAGTGCAAAACCTCATTGCATCTAAGATATGTTATATGCAATAAATTCAAATTTTGTGCTCATTCCAATCTACTTCATGAGTTTTCTTTAGCTTTTACATCTCCATTCATCTGTGTATCCTTGGCATTCATTGAAGTTTTAGTGTCTTGGCCCCAGAACTGGACCCAGTGGCCCCATTGTTACCCCAGAGAAACAATGAGTTTTGTGCAGGCAGAGTAAGTAGCAGATCAGGAATCTCAAGTTACTCCCTTAAAACTCAAACAGTTTCTCATCTTAGCTGATGACCATTTGGCTCCACTTCACTCACCCTTTTCCAAAGCCTCTTTCAAAGCCTTGCCCCTTCATCCTGTTGTCATACCAAAGATCATGTACTTAACCACACCAACTAGACACCCTGGGGTTGAAATATAAGTGAAATAATTTATTTGACATGGCTCGGCTTAACATTATTCCAGTTCTCTGTGGTTTTGGAGGTTATGTAATAATCATGTATTAACAGGCAAACAGGCGCATAACATGTCAACAAGTCTAAATATGGTGATATTTGGCCCGGAGGAAGACTGAAGCCAACTGTGCAACGGCGCATAACAGTGCACTGGCGCTCAAAAAGAATCCGTATTCTAAAACTGCATTAGTTAAATATTGGCAAAAGGCCCACAGTCCAGGAAATTCTACCAATTTGGCAGAATTCCTTGGCCTAATTAGAGCCCTATAAATATTTTGCAAGACTTATAGCCATTGGCATCTCACTAATCATGAATAACCTGGGCAGACCTAGTTTGATTGCATATTTTACACAGATGGGTGAAAAACCTGCATAAATGGATGGAGAAACATGATAAGTGCAGATGCTTAAAGACAGGTTTACTGCATGATACAACTCAGCCTTTGATATCATGCCATGACATTAAAAAACTAGAACTGGCTGACATGAGCTTCAGTTTCTTGCTTAAATTTAATGATCGTAGGCTGCTTTAATCTTATTTTATTGATTTTCCATGTGTCTTTTACTTCTTTTTTTCTTATCATTTTAAGTTTACTACTATTTTATGCTTAATATTGTTATTCTATTCCTGTAAAGCACATTGAATGACCTTTGTGCATGATAATGGGCTATAGAAATATAACTGACTTAACGACTGAAACAATGCATGGAGACTAACAAGGCATCACTTCTCTAACACTCTACTTCTTTCAACACTCATCCTGGCCAAAGTATATAGCAGTCACACATATTACTAGCCTGTATCAGTGAATCAGTATACGCCACTGAGCAGGTCTAGTTGATCTCAGTTTTGGATCTAAGTTAAAAGGGTTCTGGATGGCAGTAACACAAATACTGCTCGACTGGCCAGTGTTTTAGCAGGAAGTGATATCTGCATTTAGGTCTATAGAAAAGAAGGATCTCGTAAGATATATGCTGTTGGGAGTGGGCTTTATCCATAAAATAAATATCAGTACTGTACTATGATTCATATCACCTTTATTAAATAAATAATTATATTTCCCATTACGCATCACCTGTAACTTTCTTATTGGGTGCCAAATCATAATCATTATATGCAATATCTTATGTGCAGTTGTCTTACCAAGTACAGTATCATGGGATGTTTTTCTAAATGGGTGCTAAATCATTTCATTATGAGCAATATCTTATGTGCAATAGTCTTACATGAGAAATATCACTACAGATCTACTGATCTCTACAAAGGGTTATAATGCACTCCTAACTACCATCTGTATCAGTGGATTTCACTTAACTCTGTTAATTAGCTATAGTATTAATACCCCCAATATGTATCATAGTGTATTTCCATATTGAGCATTTTTCGACTGATGTTTATTTAGATTTTATTTAGACTTTATTTTTTAAATTTTCCTGTCTCTGTGTCGCTATGTGTCTTTGCAGTCACTCAGTCCCCTGGGATCAATAAAGATTTCTAATTCTGATTCTGATTTAAACCTCTTCATTTACAAACTGACACACAGTGTTTTAGAATGATGCTCTTCAAATTGTGCTTTTGAACAGCTATGCATTATTGTAATATGTAAGGAAAAACAGAACAGGAAAATTTCTGCAGGAGACTGAGAAGGCCAGTGCAGGATAAGACGGTTGTCTCTGTAAGAACAGTCCTTTAAGAACTATTTAGAACGCTATACCTTAGGGCTGCAAGTGAAAATACCCTCATTACAAAGATGAACAATCACCTCAGAGGTCAGAGAGGGAAAAACCAGAGGCACTGGTTATATGAGCTATCCTTCACTACATTCTCCTCAGGGAGGTGATTGCATATGTGGAATGCACCAGGCTTTGTTATTCTGCCGGGGTCATTTTGCTGCCATGGTTTGAGTCCTCTTGTCCTCTTTGAAAAAGGAGTCACTGCAAATGAATACAAGGTTTAATTAATCCAGAATAATACATTTTTCTTACTGATCACCTTTATCCTATGATAAAACATGAGAGTGACTTCGTCCAGGATGACGATGTGCCTCTCCACACGGCATGAGAGGTCACTGAATGGTCTAATGAGGCTGAAAAGGATGTAAATTAGATTTAGTGCTCTACACCATCATCAAAACAGAGGAGGAGGATGGTGCTTTATCCCTCTAGTACAGCTCCAGAGATTTGCAGAAAGTTTGTGGCATGCTCTGGAAATGCATTTTGTATTCCCAAGCCCAGGAGGGATTAGTATGAGAGGAATTCGCAGACATAACTGAGACATGGAGTAATTCAGCAGAAGAACAGTCTGGTGCTGTAGAAAATGTCTTGATTCAGAATATCACCTCTTGGTTTGGGAACAGCTCTGTACAGGGCATTAAGCGATTACAGAAAGTGATCCAGATCAGCAACCAGATCATCAGAGACTCATCTCAGTAACCCAGTAACTGTCTGTCTGGCCTGCTGAAATCGGGCAGACACTTCAGGAGTGTTATGGTCAAAACAGAGGGACTCAGGAGGAGGTTCTATCCTCAGAACATCAGACTCTTTGCCAGGAAAACAGAACTTTACACGACACACAACTTTAACTGTGTATTATAACACAAACTGAACGCTCTACCTCACTGTACCTTACCTGCTGTCTATTATTTAAGTCTGTCAATCAATCAGCAAACACCACACTGCTCTTTACAGCACAGATATTCCCATTGTTACCTCTGGCAAAATGCACAGATTTTGCTTCTGTTTATGTTTATTATATTTGTTTAGTTTTTCTCTTTACTATAATGTAAATTATTTGAGAACTTCATTGCACACAATGCACTGGTCGACTCTGGGACACATTTCCCCACCTGTGCTTGTATAACTATGCATGTGACAAATAAAGAATCTTGTGTTTTGAAGAACTGTGTAGATGTTCTATACGGATGCTAACTCGGTAAGAAGTGTACCATCCCTCTGGATGAACAGACCAGTGAATCTGCATGCATGTCTAGTATTGACATGTCTAGACTAGGAAGATCATTTACATACTGTATATATAAACATATTCATATTCAAATATTAATGTTGTGCCATATAGCCAAGAATTCTAAATATACATAGAGCTAAGGAATTACCGTTTTAAGTGTGGGAAAATAAATAATGGGCTCTTCTCAAGTGTGAGTGTTAGGAAATAGTGCATTCTACTGGCATTGTGTGTTATTGATTGAGCTTCACCTTTTAATGGTGAGTCCATAAATAATTAAATGATCTAAGCAAAGTTATAAATATTGGTTTTGAAGTTGATGCCTGAAGTAATGTGTCCAGAGAAAAGAGCTTTTGTAACAGAAAAAGCAGACTTGAGAATTTTTTTCTTAAAATTATATGATGAAAAAGTTGTTTTTAAGTGAATAAAATTGAAGTTCCAATTTTGTTTTAGGATGTGTTTGGTTTTTTTTTGTTTTTAACTGTAAGAAGTGGACTTCCAGCAGAGATAGGATGGGCATTTTATACGGTCAATTGTTATATAACAAGCCTTCCAGGGTGGTAGTAGCCTAGTGGGTAAAACCCTTGCCTGTGAACCCAATGACCACAAAGTTGCTGGTTCAGACCCCCACTTTCTATCTCTGTGTCCTTGAGCAAGACACTTAACCCTCAGTTGCTTCAGGGGGACTGTCCCTGAAACTAATGATTGTAAGTTGCTCTAAATAAGGGTGTCTGCCAAATGCCCCCTTCACCCTTCTAGATAAGAGCTGGAAATTGTGTTCTATCTAGGCAGTCAACAACTATTTTTGTATTTTGAAAGAGTTTTCATAATCCCTTTGCATGTCTCAAATTATTCCTGGTTGTAGCCTATTTTATATTTTGACAAATAGGCAACAGATTTTGTAATCTCTTCTCGTTAAGACATTAATTACGTTAATTTTGGTTTCCTGTAGATACCTTCTATTCTTTATATATCTTATATTCTTTTGCATTTCATTTACTTCTAAGTAAAGATAGCTGTGTATATGGACACCTATAACAGAAACCAGAGCGTCACGGCCAAACATAACATTCAATCAGACGTTGGACAGCCTAAATCGATTAATTACTGGAAAAAATACTTGGATTAGGGAATGATGACATCCAATGGAAGTACAACATTAAAACCTCAGAGGAACGACTCTGGACCTTGCATGACATCAAAAAGGCCTGGTTAAAGACACAGCCTTTGTTTGCGAGCAGCAGATGAGACAGATGGTCTGTTTTATGCAAGTTAATTTGAAAACATCTGGAAAAGACTGAGACTGACACATGAAAATAAAAAAAGTTGTCTTTTCTATTTCAGGAAGAGAAAAAGACTATTAGCTGAAAATCAAAAATGGGCAAACTTAATCCCTGAAGACTGAAAAAGCAGCAGCCTCTTGTGACTGGGACCCTAAACTAGGGAAGCCAGAACCACTCTATCCATTCAAAGAGCTGAAGAACAAGAACGCCACCATTTGTTTAATTTAATTTATTAACCCTTATAGTCACACATGAACACACCACAGCACAATGTGAACAATGCAAAATTCTTTCCCTGTATTTAACCCATTGACCAAGTGAAGCAGTGGGCTACTGCCAATGAGGGTCGCCTGGGAGCAGTGTGTGGGGCCTGTACCTCACTAAAGGGTACCTCAGTGGTGACACTAGCAGTTTGGATTCGAACACACAACCTTCTGATAGCCATTCAACTGCCACACAGCCATGGCAGTTTAGATGGTTCAGACAGCAAGGAATTGTCTAACCAAACACCTGCTCAAATGCTGGTGACAAAGGACAGCAGTGCACAGGTCAAATCTATCTTTAAGACAAGAATGACCAAATTAAAGGTTACACTAAAGAAGTGGAAGTCCAAAGTAAAGAAGAGTTCTGGCCAGAGATGGATTCTTATTGCAACAAAGAAGGTCGAAAGATATCTCCGATGTAAGCCTTGTCAACCAGCCTTGCCAGAGGAAACTGATGAACTGTCTAAGTGATCATCAGGCGAATATAAACAGCCATGCAAGGCATGGTGAGCTCTTGAAGGCTTATGGAAAATTAACATTCTACTGGATGATGCTATGACCCTAAATGTAACCTTAAGTGACATCAATTAAAAGAAACATACTGAAAATGAGAAGACAAAGGTAGCTGAGTCTCAAGACAGCCTAAACTAAACAAGAATGACACTGTCCTTACAGACAAGCTTCATATCTGACACAGAGGATAAAGTGTGTCATCAAAGAACATCTGTCCAGACTCCATCAGGGGGGTATTCCATGAAAGTAGTTAAAGAAAGCCAGGCTCACCTGAAAAAGTGACTTAAACTAGCACCATGTCCCAATTAAGTCTCAAGTCGTTCCACTAACGCAGTTCAGGTTTTTCCAATCAAGGCTAATTCAAGGCAGACTTGCATGGTCTCGCTTAGGGCATGCACCTGGGATATTTAAGAAGCCCAAATGAATGGATGGCCGAGACATAGATGAAATGGTGCAGAACGAGGGCAAAATGAGAGCGGAACAAACGCTGCTCGTTAAGCTTTACGAAGAATATAAAGAGATAATAAAGAAAGGCAATACTGCAGCCATCAATAAAGCCAGAGTAGTGGCTTGGCAGAAGATTGCAGAAAGGATAAATGCGTAAGTCTTGTACCTTCTCTCCATTGGCTCCATATGTTCATTTTACATTATAGTGTAATTCATTATTCTCCATAGAGTAGGGTACTTTAAATTGCATTTTGTCTTTCCATGTTATTAATAAATTTAAATAGATCTGTGACTTAGCAGTGGTCTAGAAAATACAACTTAAGCGGAAACCCCATGACTACAACGACTTTGGTTGTTAAATACAGCTCTACTGACTTAGACGTGTTTGATCTCCACTGAACCTCTTACCTATTCATTGACTTAAATATCCATCCTTCACTATAACAGAATCTCAGTGGAGAGAGAAGAACCTGGCAACAAGTGAAAATGAAATATAAAAATATCTTCCACAGTGGTAAGTATCTAATGAAAAAATGTCAGACCTTGCAATGAGCACCAATAAAGGACGGCCTCAGGTGGAAGGAATAGAAGGGGGCACATCAGAGATCATCCCCCCAGGTGCCTGGGAAAATATGTAGAAGGTATTGTCCATTTTTCCTCTAGGTGTCCATCCCTTAATAGTGATATCTGATAACTGTTGGTATGCCGGTCTCTGCAGTGAGAGGAGATGTAATACATCGGGCTGATCCCACAGCCACATCAGTCCATGAGACTCTTGACCCTTGTGTAAGTATGTAATGTTTTTTCTTTAAAATGAAGGATAGTGTCATGCAATTTTCTGTAACTTCAACAACTTTACTATCCTTCAGTTTGCAGTTTCATGGCCCCAGTACATCTAGGGTTGTTGATGAGGAAACGGTGCCAGCAGACACTGACGTGCCAGAGGTTTGACCACATATGAAATGCTTTAGATGTGTCTGGAGTCTGAAGAATTCATTAACAATATACTTTACTGCAGGATTTAACCACACCTCGGTCCCCTTCAGCAAGGAGTGAAGTGAGTAACTACTACTTATTATTACCAAAAACATAGTTTCTTTGCTTCTTTGTGACCCATTATCCCTTGTCACAGGATATACATACAATTTATAAGAGAAAGCTGCTTCTGTCTGTGGAAAAGGAAAAACTGGGCATCAAAGAGAAACCAAACTGGAAATCAGGAAGCTAGAGAAGGAGATAAGTACACACTTGAAGCACAAAGTGCTTTGGTTTGAACTGAGTTAAATTTTCTGTTCTCTCTCCACAGCTTCAGACAATGCCTGATTAGTACACTTTTCAATAAAGAAAATTCTGAATTTTCAGCATGTGTGGTTTATTTTAAATTCAGAATGGTGGTGGCATGACCATCACCAGTGACTGTGAAATAGGAGTCTCTATAAAGGTTCCTCACACTCCTTCCATCTGTTCCCTTTTCAGGAGCAGGTATGTCCTCCCACTGCTCCTCCGCCACTGGTGTGGGCAGTCTCTCCCGGCGCATGTGTGCAATGTTGTGTAGGACTGCACAGGCAACCGCAATATTGCATGCACGGTCTGGCCGTACTCTGAGGCCATTTAGGCACCTAAATCTACAGAAAGAAATATGTTGGCCTGAAAAGTTGGACTAAAAGAAATGTGTTGTGTATGAATTACGAACCTCGACTTTAGTTGGCCAAAGGTCATCTCAATTTGTGCCCTTGTTCTGCTGTGGGCAGTGTTAAATGCCTTCTCTGCCTCAGTTAGAGGTTCTGGGTAAGGGGTTAAAAGGTAAGGCAGGCAGGCATAACCCCTGACCCCAAGCAGGACTCCATTGAACTCCCCTTTAGAAGAAAGTACGTTCCTACAGTTCAAAAGGCACCCCCAACATGAAAGTAATGTGTACACAATAGTTTGAAAAACTATTTGCTTGGATGTTAAGATGACTACATTAGTTTCAATAATATATGCATGTTCAGTGAAAGTGGTTGCTATAATATTCTCTTACCTTCTGCAAACTTGTGTGCCAGTGAGGATGCACAGAAGATTCTAGAGTCGTGGACAGAGCCTGGCCATTTTGCCTCAACATTAGAAATATCATCCAAACACAGAGTGGGTTCAGTGATACAGCACACTTTGCCTAGCAGAGCATTCATTATTCTGTATAAAGTGTTATGTCCTATTCAGTGCTAAATCCCTCCACCTGACAATGTATAGTTTCTCAAAATCTACATACCTGCATATTGAGGTTATGTAAAGATTTCCTGTTCCCATAGTCTGTTTCTATTGGTCCAGCTGGGGCCTGGATCCGTACATGGGTGCAATCTATGGTACCCAGGACATTTGGGAAACCTGAGGGTGAGGTTTAACTTGACACAGATGTATGCATACGCAATACAGCCTGGAGGCAACTTTGCATTCAGAGTTTTTAACTGTCACATACCTGCTATTGCATAGAAATCCTCTTTGATCTTCTGGGTTGGCTGATGGCCAGGAAAGGAGACAAAGATGTCCAGAAACTGCCTCAGAGCAAGGTATACCCTTCTTATTTCACAGCATACTGTTGCTTTTCCCAGACACTCAGCATCACCAACACTGTAGAGGAATGTCCCACTGGCAAAAAAACGCAGTGCAATACAGACTGCACGGGGGTCAGGGCATGGCTTCGCCGTGTGGATTTGCTGAGGTGTGGTTCAAGCAGGACACATAGGTAGACTATGCTGGGTCTGCTGAACTGATATCTCTCCCACAGATAGTCATCTGGGAAGGCAAGAGGGTTTAATCTATCCCTAAAGACTCTTGGAGATGGTGGTCTGAATGCCCTTTGAATTATTCGCACACCCTCCTCCACACGATCTTCTACAGGCCATACTTGTATCTTTCTTCTTTCTCCAGGCAGGTGTTGGTCTCACTCAGTGCTGTTTAAATAGGCCTGACCTTAATTAACTAATGATGAATAGACCTGACCTTAATTAACTAAAAAATAGGCCACTTAAATAGTGTTTTGTGCTTTATGTTATTAGTATATATTTTTCATTTGTTGCATTTATTGTTTGACATTTGCAATACTATGAGTGTTTAATATTTTAATACAAAGAAAATGCTAAAACGATTATAGTCTAGTCATAGAGTGGGAATTCTCATGACGGAACGATCTCTCGGGAATCCGTTTCCACACAGCCGACATTCTTTGAGATAAAGCTTAAATAAGCGAGAACGTTAACCTGGTCTGGAGCAGACTTGTGGTGTGTCCGAAATCGCGCACTTGCACACTTCGAACACTATGTTTTAGTGCAGAGTGCGTTCACACTGACAACCAAGCTAAAACTGTGCTCTGAAAGTACCCGGCTGGTGCACTGATAACGGCCAAAACAACGATGTGTGGAACGATGGACACTACTTGCACTAAACGGACACCATTTTGACTACATAGCGGAAGGGGAGGGACTTTTGACAAGTTTTCAGAGTTGAATGCTGCTGCGTCGACGTTGGATGCGGCATAGTTTCCACGTGGGGTGTAGTAGGGGGTAATCAAAAGCAAATAAATTCACAAGGAAATTCATTGTGTAAACAAAAGCCGGCAGATATTTTGGCGGGCAGGAGAATTGCGATCAAATTTTAGTCCGTCACTTCTGCTAAGTGCAAAATGTCAGTGTGCCATTTAGGACAGTACTTGCCCATGGCAGTGTGCACTACAAAAGGAAGTGCTCAGTGCGCACTATGCACTACATTCGGACACACCTTTGTTCTCCAATGTAAGTTATCATGGTAACACAGCAAGGATTCATTTAAACCGCATTTATGGAACGGAACTCCCACTTAAATAAGTGAGACTTTTTTAAATAAGCCAGATTTTCCCTTAATCCAGTTTCGTGGAATGCCCCCCAGGAAGGAATTTTTGGCTCAAGGCCCTACCCACCGTGTTCAGCAGCATCCAAGCAACACACGAGAAACATGGATTAAGTCCTTTTGAAGCCATCACACTCCAGCTCTTGTCCCTACAAGGAATAAAGGGTCTGTGAGGTGCAGGTCACCTCTGACAGCTTGATTCAGTACTGTGAAAAACTCTCGCAGTACAGGTTGCTGAGAAACAGGTTTGCAGTGTTTGGCAACCACCTCCAGAGGGGGGGGGGGGTGCAGTCTAGTGTCCATTCAATAGGTTTCATAAACCTCAGAAGATATTTTTGGAAGCCATTTTGTGTCTTTCCCCCATTAGAGTAACCCTTAAGTCAGTAAGACTTTCTGTTTGGTGATTCACTGTGATCTTTTGTTGGGTATAGGCCCTCTTGCCTTTTTGTTTTACCCTTTTGCAAATAAAGAAAATCTCTACAGAAATGGAAACCTGCATCTGAGCCTCCTTCCCTTGGCAACGTGATGTGACAACCTCCAATGTTTCATACTAAAGATACAATATCAGTGCCTACCACTATAGGCCATAAATTCACCACACCTAGACTTACAAAAATTAATTAACATACTCATTTATCTGTATATCCTTTCAATGTATCTATGCATTATTCATTCATTCATTTTCTGTAACCGCTTAATCCTTACAAGGGTCGCGGGTACCAGGAGCCTATGGCGGGTTACGAGGCAGGGATTCACCCCGGGCCGGGCGCCAGCCCACCACAGATCTGTGCATCATAAACATTTTGTTTTCATTTTACACTGTATGTAGATGTGCCTATATTTAGTTTTAGATTTTGTAGATCATTAATGTCAACATATGTTGTTTATTCTAATGATCAGGGTGTAAGAAGCTTCTGTAGCATCTGACCAGTGACCAGAAATAGTTCAAAATAAGAGACCTGATGGCCTTATCATAGGCATAAAGAAAGCTTCATGGCTTTAGCATCATGTTACAGTTGGAACCAGCTGATTATGGTGAATAACAGTCTTCAGTTGTAGAATGGAAGAAGAAGTGGGCAGCTGGCAACCACTGCAGAGAAACTGACCTTTAGCATCAACACCAAGTCTTGCACTGGGAGCCTAGGGTGGTGTTGCAACATTGTAAAACTATTGTCTGTTGCCATTTATTTGAACTTTTCTCCAAGCTCACTTTTGGTCCAGTTTGTTAACTTTAAAACAAGAAGATCCAACAATACGATGTTTCACCAAGGCATCATGTAGTGTCTTTCTGTGACAGGAGGAAAATGTCTTTAATGTATTCCCTTAGCAAAAAGTAGTATATGTGAAGTTCATTTTATTAAGTATACTTGAGAATAAGTATAGCAAGTATACAGACCATGTGCTTGTAGTGTACTAGAAAGTATACTAAATTAATACTTTTTCAGACTAAATTGGAACATTTTTAAGTTTATAAAAGTATACTTTAAGTATACTTTATAAGGTAATTTTAAGTTTGTAGAAGTATACTTTATACACATTCTTTATACTTATCAGTATAAGTCAAGTATTCTTCACTACACTATTCTTAAGTATATGAAATATAGTATATAAAAAGTAAACTTCAAGTATACTGCCTCAGTTTCAGTATAAAATAAGTATACTCGTAGTCCACTTGAATGAACTACATTTTTCACCTGACAGGCAAACTGCTTATAAATGTTCGAATGATGATCAAAAGTGAGCTCCCTTTTTCTGTCTGATAGAAATGTAGGTCACAGCTGTTTCTCCACACCTGACCAATGTGGAATTTCACAGTTTTGGATTGCATTTATATTACACAGTTTATCATACAAGACTGCTAATACCTACAGTGTTAAATTACCAACTATGTTCTTAAAAAATGTCAAAAAGGTTAATAGGAATGTTGTTTTTTTTATAACTATTTTTATAAGTGAGATATGTGACTCGTCCTTGTAAAGTATGCAGTCCATATAATGTAGAGGTTCTACTACAGTCAAAGGACAGTGATTTTCTTAGTCCCATTCTCACTCTACACCAATGACCTGAGGGGCTTGAACGGTGTAGCCAAGAATTCTACAGACAACACTGCACTAGTCAGCGCCTCCAACAGTCCAACTCATTTTGAGGTGGAAACCAAAAAGCTATCCGAGTGGTGTGAGAGACATCTGGAGAAAGACTCTTACTCTTAGAACCATACTTTCAACCCAGTGACTATTTAGGAGAGTGTATTTTTGGTTCTGTTCAGCTGGACATAAACACTGTAACAGCTCTTCTGTGTATAAAAGCTGACTCTAAGTGACCACTGTTATAATCAGCAGTGTGACAATAGCAGTTTGAACATTGAGAATGTTATGTTTGTTGACATTTCAGTATTATTATAGATTTGTAAAGTCAACGGTCATTAAAAACCCTATTTTTTTGCCGCCACTATAGACTGCAAATTCTAAATAGGCGAAAAAGTATTCCAGTTATCTAAAGTGTAATCTAGTATCTAATTTCTTAAATATAAAGTCCTCTGGTGTTGAAGATGATACACATATACAACGTTTTTGTTTTTTTTTTGGTTGTTATTCTGTCTATCTCTATAAAAATGAAACTACCTCATAAATTAGAGACTGTTAATTTTTTTGTAAGTCAGCAGGGGATCAAATCATTATTTCCCCCACTGTAAGGGTGTCAAGGAGAGATGGCACAATCGTGGAATTCCATTATGAGGTTTATTACACACTTAATAGACACAGGGTGATACAGAGGACGAGGCTCGAAGGCAAGACGGGAAGGTAAGGTGATGAGTTGAGTTGAGGAGAAGGAGGACACAGACCGGGGAAAACACAGGTAAGAGAATCCAATAACGCATGACATTAATGTGCCACACCACAGCGAGGCCAGAACCCCTTAATATACCCTCTACCAGAGTAATAGAGTCCTTAGATTAACTAGCTTCAGCTGTGGCTCGTGGAAAGTCCCTAGGAGCTGCAGCGACCGCTAGAGGCTGGTACTGTGACAAAGGGACTGGTAATATCCTCTCAGTTTGACATCTTGGGATGGCCAGTTTGTTTGTACTCCTTATCTGATGACCTGAGAGCTCTTCCCTCAGAATGCACAAAGTCTCTGGGTACCCTGAGAATCTCTAGTTGAGTATGACTTTACAAGTCCATTTCTGCATGCTTTCCAGCTGTTTAGTCTGGTCTATAGTAAGGGAACTGTGCCAGGCAATATTTTTACTCAGGGGATTTCACTGTCACTGTTGACAGGAGAATAGGCAAGGAAGGCCAGTTGTCTCCTACAACAGCGAACATCTTTTCGACATCAAAAAACCTGGTGAGGGTAAAGTAGACCTGGATAACACTAGAAATCAGAGGGGAAAGAAGGCTTGAACACAATGTCTGGAAGACAGACCAGCCCTGCCAGTGGAAAAGGAAGAAAGGCTTCAGAGGCAAAACAAAACTACCGCTCCCAATGATTCTGACAAATGTATGTACTGACAAATGAGCTTAATGAATTAAACCTTGACAAATTAAACCTGGTTTCTGAAAGAATGATGCATGTGGTGTAGGCACATGTACACACGTATTGTTGTTTTATACTGTTGTGCTTGCGAGACCATTGACCGGAATCAAATTCCTTGGATGTGTTCGCTCACATACTCGGCCAATAAACATGATTCTGACTCTGATTCTGATATGGCGACTGGTGCTGTACAATGGGCTCTGGGTCCAAAATCCACTGGACACTTGCTGTGTCTGCTGGCTGCATCTTACATGGATGTCTGCCGGACTAAACGCCCGAACATCCTGCAGCAGCGTCGTATCAGGAAGCGTCTTGTGCGGGACAGAATCTTGTGCCGGACCATCACAGGACTGAATGACTATAGACCTGTCACCTTGATGTCTGTGGTCATGAAATCCTTTGAACGCCTGGTTTTAGCCCATCTGGAGGACATTATAGGACACCAGCTGGACCCCCTGCAGTTTGCCTACTGGGCAAACAGGTCAGTGGATGATGAACATGGGACTGCATTACATCCTGCAACATCTCAACCATCCGGGAACTTATGCAAGGATCCTGTTTGTGGATTTTAGCTTGGCTTTTAATACCATTGTGCCTGAACTCCTCTCCTCCAAACTCTCCCAGCTCAATGTGTCACCTGCTACCTGTAGGTG
Organism: Hydrocynus forskahlii; assembly: GCA_037974365.1. Taxonomy (NCBI): domain Eukaryota; kingdom Metazoa; phylum Chordata; class Actinopteri; order Characiformes; family Alestidae; genus Hydrocynus; species Hydrocynus forskahlii. The sequence goes on along the minus strand of JBBPCX010000040.1, from coordinate 6,550,165 downwards.
GATCACCAGCTTCCTGACAAACAGGAAGCAGCAGGTGAGGCTGGGGGAGGTCACTTCTGAAACATGGTCCCTTAGTATTGGTGCCCCTCAAGGACGTGTCCTTTCCCCACTGCTGTTCTCCCTTTACACCAATGACCGCACCTCCAAGAACTCAGCTGTTAAACTCCTGAAGTTTGCAGACGACACCATCGTCATTGGCCTCATTCAGGATGGTGATGAGTCTGCATATCGGGAGGAAGTTGAGCGGCTGGTACTCTTGTGCTGTCAGCACAACCTGGAGCTGAACACGCTCAAGACTGTAAAGATGGCAGTGGACTTCAGGAGACATCCCTCATCACTGCTCCCCCTCACCATATCAGACAGCCTGGTGTCTACTTTGGAGACCTTCAAGTTCCTGGGCACCACCATCGCCCAGGACCTGAAGTGAGAGACCAACATCTCCTCCATCCTCAAAAAAAGGAGGTATTTCCTGAGACAACTGGGGAAGTACAGTCTTCCACAGGAGCTGCTGATCCAGTTCTACACTGCAGTCATTGAGTCTTGAGTCCTGTGTTCCTCCATCACAGTCTGGTATGGAGCAGCCACTAAACATGACAGGAACAGTCTGCAGTGGACTGTACGGGCAGCAGAAAAGATCATCGGCACCCCCCTGCCCTCTATCCAGGACCTGTACTTCTCAAGAACCAGGAAACGGGCAGGGAAAATCACCACAGACCCCTCACAGCCTGGACACAGACTTTTTGAACTGCTGCCCTCTGGCAAATGATATAGAAGCTTGCAGACCAGGACAACTTGCAGACACAGGAACGGTTTCTTTCCCCTTGCCATCTCACTCCTAAACAGTTGAACTGTCACGCTGCTTCACACTGCTAGACTGCTAGACTGCAACTGCACTTTATGTACACTCTGTTGTATTCATTCTGTAATCCTGTATTTTCTGTATATAAGAGTTAGTGTTTATTATATTGTATTGTTGATTTATACACTTTGTGTGTGTGTATGTGTATGCATATATATATATATATATATATATATATATATATATATATATACACACACACACATATCTTCATACATACACTTAGATATAA
>JBBPCX010000040.1:6532184-6548974 GCA_037974365.1 Hydrocynus forskahlii | reverse complement strand
TGGATGGATGGATGGATGGATGGATGGATGGATGGATGGATGGATGGATGGATGGATGGATGGATGGATGGATGGATAAACTGATTGATTAGATGGTATGAATTAATGAATTAATGGATGGATGGATGGATGGATGGATAGATACAGCTACTGCAAATGTCTCTTTTCCTCCATTTCTCTCTCTCAATGGGCAGTTCAGTGTAACTCTAACAGCATCGGATGGAGTGTGTGTATTTCGTGGAACTCTGTGGACAGAAGATGGAGATCCACATGTAAACAAGGGGAAGCTTGGGGCCCATTCTGTGGCCTTGGTCCGATTCTTCATCATGGCATTAGAGACGGGCACCCATGAACTCAAATTTACTCTCTCAACTAGTTCGACAGTTGATGTGCTGGTTAAGAAACTAAGAGTTGTGGTAAGTGAAGATGAAATATTAAACAGGGGTGGTCAATCCGTGACCAGTGTCTAGTTTGATGAAATCAAGACTCAGTAGTACTTAACTGCCAGTTTTAGTGAGTGAGTTTGAGTAGGAAAATGACCAGATACCAGTCCAACAGGTCTAATTCTTTTATGATACACTGACAGAAATTATGCATTGAATATATTGATATATTACATCAGTATAATTATTAAAAGACAAAACAGTGTGGATGTAATACTGTATTCATTTTTGTTCCAAACCAATTTTGTTCCAAAGTGCTTCACTTTTTTCAGTGTGGTCGCCATTGTTGATTGTGTATATATGTTATTTTGTCTTGTGCAGTTCATACAAGCAAAAGGAAAATCAACAGTTACATTATTTTTGCCCTTTTGTAGCCAGAGGGTGTCAGAAAGGAAGTTTGGATTGGAGGAAGGCTTGATCCACAGGGTGTTTACGGTAAAGACATTTCTATATGCCTTTTTTTTTCTGACAGGATATTAATAATGAAGGTAATGAATCAATCTTAAATTAAATGAAAACATTGAATTCTAACAATATGGATGCTCCTATAAACACACAGGAAAACCTTCAAGTCGCATTGAGCTCAGAAATTCTCTTCCACCAAACCTCGTGCCCAAGTCAACCGTGGATCGGGTGCTAACAGTGAATGGTATGTTGGTTGTAATATAAATGTCTGCATCATGGGGAAGCAAGTTCTGCACTATTGCTTGGGGAAAGTTTTCAAAGTAAGGCCAAATTTCTGATAGCAATCAGAATTGGACAGTTACATGAGCATGAACTTGGCTTTGTGCCTTTCTGTTCAGGTGAGGTTCTGGGGGAGTTGCTGTCCATCGTCACCAACCCAAAGGGGTTAATGCAGCTGATTAACGTGCCCAGAGGTTCAGCAGAGGTGGAGCTCCTGGGTCTTCTTCCAGTCTTCTATTTGTACGATTACGTAGAGGTGTCTGATCTTAGGTTGGCCTTCAACAGCTTTGATTTGAAGAGAAAGATGAAAGAAGGTATGTCATATTTTAGACTAGAATTTTCTGTTTAGACCAATATAAAACAGAAAATTCTGTTTATTGAATATGGCACAAATTTTCGCCCTTAATGATGTCAGTGTGCATTTTACTTTACAGTTATGACATTACATAGCAGTCTTGAATTGATCTGAGAACAGACATCTGACTCAAGTTTCAATGAGGAATTGTGTGATGTGCTAGAAAAGTTCTCAAATGGCAGCTTTAAGTCTGACTGTTATGTTAGATGCCAATCCCAGGTCTCTGGCATGTCTTTGATGCACTATATCAGGATTTCTGCTTTCAGCTGTTAGTGGGGCTTTCAGAGCAAAGCTGCCCAATCCTGCTCCTGGAGATCTAACCTCCCCTACTGTACCTTTAACGTTCCTGACCTCTTTGATGACGTTGGTCAAGTTCACTAGATTAGGGCTGGAACTAACCTCTGGAGGGTCTCCAGGAACTAGGTTAAGCAACTTTGCCTTTACATTGCATCATTTTCATCAAGCCAAAAATCAACATATTGAGCAACTTAAACAGTAAAAGGCTGTTTGCAGAACTCTGTTACACTGTAGAAAGTGCTTGCAATTTAAGCAGTTGGAGTTTCTCCTAGGTATCATCAGCATAATGGCATTTAAGGCAGAGCGAGAAAACGGTTTCTGCTTATGGAAGAACAGAGAACCCAGCACATGGTAAGTGTAATACTGACCGTCTTATCTACTTTCAGTTATCCAAACTGTCAAACCATCAATCTTCGTTTTACCAAGCTTTTTGGGAAACTAATACTTCTAGGCTGACTGCACTTGTGGTGAAGACTCTGGCTCAAGTGGACAAATATGTCACAGTGGATCACACTATGCTGTCCAAAACAATTCGCTGGCTGATTTCAGAGTGTCAGAATCCAGATGGCTCCTTCAGTGAAAAATCTAACTACAAGCCAAAAAGATTCATGGTAAGCTCACTTGATCTTTATCAAAGCAACATTGTCTAATTCTGCAATGACGTTGTCCAAATTACCTTGCTGTTTCCCTGATGCGTCCAAATACGTCAGGAAGTACACGCCTCAGTCCATACCTATATAGTGTATATAGGTATGAACTGAGGAGTGAATTTCCTAATTGCATTAAATATTAAACTCTTTTATTCCAAACAAAGGTAAGCAATTAACAATTTAATTAACTTTAAGTAAACAATGTGTAATGATAGTTAAGTTATACCCTCATTTGAGTATGTTGTTCTACCCTTGGTAGAAACAAAATCTTGGATCCTTACCACTCACATCACCAAGACCAGAGGGCACCTCTTTAAAGCTTTTGCAAATATTGTTTCAATGTATATCTTTTATCTCCATATTTCAAGGGTGCAGGCGCCAGTGTCACTGAACAAACAGCTTTCCTCACGTCAGTTGTGATAATTGGGATCCAAAATGCTTTAACAGTCCCCAAGTGCAATTTACAGGTCAGAGCACTACATTTTTAAGATAACCTTAACAATGGTACACTGATATAACCTAATTCATGGTGAAGTAACCAAAGATATTTTCCACCAGGAATATCAAGATGCAGTGGAGAAGGCTGTTCTGTACTTGCTTTCACAAGTGCACAAACTGGAAAGTTTATATGTTCGAGCCATAGCAGCATATGCCATAACACTCGTCAACCCCGGCAGCTCCCCTGGAGTAAACCTGTATGAGAAACTTAAAAAAGAGGCTCAAATTAAAGGTGAAAATTATTTATTATCTATACTAATCCATAGCACACACCTTGTATCAGATGAACAGGCTTTTGTTTAAAAATCTGTACACCTTCAATAAATTGCAAATATCATACAAGCCACAACAATAAAACACTTGCTAAGTAATGAGTAAAGAGAGTCCTCTGAAACGTCAGGGCCCAGACATTGCTGCACAATTAAATTTCCTATTCTTTAAGGTTGGTTTCCAAAACCCAGATTAAGATTAATCCTGATCTAAATGAGATTTTAAGTGGTGAAACAACACTGACTTTGCAGTTTTGATAAATTTTAATCCACTTTCACAAAACAAGCCCATAATGTTTATTCATATTTATTGTGAGTTTAGGAAATCCAGTGGTCGTTCGGTTCTGGCAAGAGAAAGGTCCCCCTCAGGATCCACTACAGCCAAGCAAGACCACAGCACAGACAGTGGAGACCACCGTCTACATGCTGCTTACCACCTTACTCCGAGGAGACACAACATATGCTAAGCCTGTACTTAACTGGCTGACCCAAGATCAGCGATACGGAGGAGGCTTTTACTCGACCCAGGTGTCCAGCAACAGTGAATTTATTTAACATGCCAATATGCCACTTTTCTTTTTTTACCCAAGGTCCTCTTGTGATGTTTGTGTGTGTTGATGTACTGAAACCAGTCGAAGTACACATATACCATTTACATTACCTTTATCCCTTACAATTAAACTGACAGTCAAAACATTACGGTTACATCCCTAGGTAAAAGAGCATGTGGGAAAGGGGCTTAAGCCTGAAACACATCAGTGAGCTCTGTCCTGATTGGCTGTTACATTTTAGAATTTTAACTGCATTCATACTACATTAAAACTTTTTTAAATTTAAAAGCAAGGAAAATTATTTGTTAATATTTAAATAAATTGTTAAAACAACATAATCAACTAAATTATTGAAGCTAGTTCATGCTAACTCTTCTGTACCGCCCTTAACTCACTTTTAGATGCTTTAGCATTACTGGATGAAGTGCGTCTTAAAAGCTGGTATTCCTGAAATACCAGGCATTATTGCCTGTAACCAAATGACCAAATGAAAACAAGATGAAATCAATGGCCTGCAAACCTCCATTTTTATAAAGGTACTGCATGCTTGCCAAAATTTCAGAATTAACAATTCTGGAATTGTCTATTGCTCTCTTCTCCAGGATGCCATTCTGACACTAGAGGCTGTGACCAAATACAGAATATTAACTCAAAAAGCTTTTCTACAAATGGTGGTGGATGTGTCCTACAGAAGGAAGGGAACAATTGGCCGTGTTAGTCTGTCCCAGAATAAACCCATAGGGAAGCCTATCGAGGTAAGATTTCTCTTCCTTTTAATCTGTGAGAAGTGCACAGCAACATCTTAATGTTTTTGGACTCAAGTTTATTTATTCAGAACTGTCATCTGTTTTACTTTTAAAAGGTTGAGCATGCTGATGATGTCATACTGAAAACAGGATTCAGCTCTGGGGTGACGTTTGCTAATGTAAGTATGTGTCAAGTGAATCTCAGCTTTAATATTTTTTACCTTTTTATATCCCAAAAGGATCACTGGGGCAAAGCCACAGAAGAGCTTCCTTCGCCTCCTTAGAGACCCTTCAGGGGATAGCACTTGAAAGGAACAAGTACTGAACTGATCACTTACACATGGACAATTATTTAGATTCCTGCGCTTATCAAAACAATAGAATAGATGCTGACTTATAATGCCTATTGTGTTTTGAGTCAGTAGGTTTTCTGTTTTTTAAAGCATTTCAGTGATCATTTGTGGTAAGTAGTCATAATCAGAAAGTCATACAAATGTGGCAGATTTGGTTGAAGAATACTGGAGTGTTCCTTTAAAGCACAGGTTCCTGCAAACACACCTGACATAACTAATCTGCTAATTATCAAGCCTTTCCTAGTTTGTAGTGGGTGTTAAGAGTACAAAACCCCTAAAATATGCAGGACAGGTGGGCTCCAGGATCAGAGCTGGGAACCTATGTTTTACGGTGCCATCCACTGAAAAGGTGTTTGTCAGGAAATATTTTCTCTTTTATTCTAATAGGAACACAAAAACACAGATCTGGTGTGTTTAAGTGGCCTTTCATTATATATGCCTTACATTACTGGAGCATTTAGCCTGTTTTTTTCCTTTCACAGCTGAAAACAGTGTACTATGAAACAATACAGAGCAATGACAACTGCCGCTTTGACCTATCCATAGATGTTTTCCCTCGTAAACAAGCCTCCAGTGGTAGGTTCATGTATGATAAACATTTAGCTTTTCCCTTCACAAACAAGTACAGTTTAATGTAAAGATTGCCTTTTTTAACCAGAACCTATGGAGCGATCACCACGGATTGTTGCATGTGCCAAGTAAGCACACAATACTACACCATTTTTTTCTATGTAATCGTATATTCCATTGCTTTTTGTTGTAAATATTATAAATACTTTATGTATGTGTGTACTGACATAGATAGATAGACATGTGGATAAATTCTCCAGTTGTAAATGTCTGATTGTTGTTGTTTTTTTAATCTCACAGATATAAGAAACATGAAAATGAGATTGAGACAGAGGCAGGACATACAGTAATGGAAATTAATTTGCCCACTGGTGTGAGTCCAGTCATAAGAGATCTGCAGAGGGTAAGAAGCTCCCCTTAGTGTTTGTCATTGATATTGCTGTCCAGAAATATGAAGCTTTTGAAAAACACTAACTTTCCTCTGCACGTTGTAGTATAGGGATGGACTTGAGAGCCGTATCTCTGACTATGAAATAAATGGTGACCAACTTATTCTCCAGATGGATTCAGTATGTGTAACATATGCATCAATGACATTACATTAACGCTGAATTAAAAAAAACACATAAAAAAACTATATGAAGCATCTCGTTTGTCTTGCAGATACCTTCAAAGGAGTACTACTGCGTGGGCTTCCGTATTCAAGAATTGTTTCAGACTGGCATGAACAGTGCCTCTGTGTTCAAAGTGTATGAATTTCATGATCCAGGTAAAGTGCATACAGGAGGTCACACTGGTTACTTCTGTGGCAAAGAGTTACTAAGCAAATGTACAGATTATGCACTACACACTGCATGGTAATGTTCTTTATTTGGTCTTTTGTAGACAATCAATGTACGAAGTTCTACTACACGCAGAGCCGCAGGCTTCACCGACTTTGTTTGGGTCCCAAATGCCAGTGCATGACAGGTGAGACTCACAATGATTGTTGAAAACTTTACTTTTCATTGCTGACTTATGTGAACCAGTTTAAGAAAAACCTCAAAAGTGACCTTGGATGTGTAACAACAACCTCACACATGGCCGAAACATATTTTAATATCAGTATTTTAAACTTCATATCAAACTTCATTCCACTGTCATACATATGGCTAAGAAACTTGCAACCAATTTACGACTGTAACTGTCGATGATGTTAGAATTGAGTAATGATTATTTATGACAGATTATTTATGACAGTAATGCAATAAAATATGCAAATTATCAGCATGCACATTGCAAAGTGATTACTGCAAATTCATTAAGAAGGTACATTTTAATCAACTAAGTTGTGATTAAGTTAGCAGATACTAATAGTAGATGATATTCAAAAGTCATCAGTAATCAAATGTATTTGAGTAATTGTGACAGCTCTGAGCTGTTTATGTTTGTACAGGGTGCCACCATGCGAGTGCAGAAATTCAGATAGCAGTTAGAAAGTGGTTAAAATACTAGGGACATCATTTTAACACTGGACAGAAAAAAATCTGCAAATATTGAAAATCACAAAACGAGGGGCTGTTGATCTAGGAGCACTTTCTGGTCACAGTCAGCTCATATTTACAGTCAGTTTTAACAGCAAAAACAGAACAGCTTTCCACTCTAAAAGCAGTAACTTATAAATATGACCAGCATCTGGTGGCATCCAGCACCACAGAAAATAAACTCCTCATAGGAAAACATGGATCACACTGAGTAAACATAGTTTAAGGATGAGTTTCAATTAATGAGGATCAGTGGGTGAACATTTATATAACAATGCAATAAATATTCCTACTGTACAGAGTAAGTGCACTTATGAAATTTGTTTTATTCTGTAGCTGAATGCTGCAAGTTCGAGACCAACATTGATACCAGCATTACTGCTACACAAAGACAACAGGATGTGTGCAGAGACAGCGTAAAATATGGTAAGGAAAATGAACACTGTAAATAAAACAAAATAAACAGTTAAATATTATAGACACGGATGTTCAGAAATGGTCTGAAATCCGTTCTCTTTGACATGGTCTCATTTCACTCAGCTTTTAAGGTTACAATTACGTCAACTATAACAGAAGGGGATTTTCTGGTGTACAATGCAAATGTGGAGCAACCCCTTAAAAAAGGTAGTGTTTTACTCTGTCTTCTGAAAGGCAGTCTTACTTACAGTGACCCTCATTTAAATTAAAACTCTACTTCTTTAACACAGAATCAGAAGACATAATAAAAGGCTCAGAAATTGGCTTTGTGAAGAAGGCAACATGTAGCTCAACAAATCTGGAGATTGGAAAGCAGTACCTGATTATGGGTGCAGAGATGATGCAACTTCGAGTGGACCGCAGTTACAAGTGAGCTGGTTATTTTACTTTACATGCCATTATAACTAACACAATGACACAATGCCATGGAAAATTTCTCATTTGAAGACAACGGCCAGTTTTAATAAAAATGGCATAGAAATCACATATAAACAACAATTAATGGGGTGTTGCATTATATTTAGTTCCTGTCAACATGTTTTATCTTTTTTAAGGTACAAGTTTCCTCTGGACTCCCAGGCATCAGTGGTGTGGTGGCCATCTGACACTGATTGCACTACAGGCCCTTGCAAAGATTATGCCAAAGTTTTAAATGAGTTTGAATTTTTTTTCACTTTTGGAGGTTGCGGTGGTCTCTAGACAGCCTCACCCTGCTGATAGGCTACCTATATATTAATACTGGATTTTTTGAGGGCTATGCCTAAACCATGTGTATTTTCACCTTACCAGGTGACTAATTAGGTATGCCTTACGGTGCTGGATGGCACACAACAGGTTATTGACAACATCAGAAATTGTAGTTTATAGAAAAATAGGACATAATAAAATGTATACTAATTCATTTCTCTGAGTCTTGGGTTTTAATTCAGAGACTGTCCTTTTAAGGGGAAATATGAATATCATGCCATTGTTCCACCACTTTCTAGCATGGAGGGGAAAAAGAAATGATTATACTTGCCAACCCTGAGACCTAGAAGTATCTTATATGAAACCTAACATATATGGAATGAAAGCCGATATATATATGGAATAAAAACTTGATATATAAATAGAACGAACGTGGATATGTGTGGAATGAAATCGGATCTTTCACTGTGTAATCCTCGTAAATGGGTAAAATCCCGTCTTGATTAATAGAGTATAGGATATCTGCCTTCAAAGAAAAAAAATCATCTTTGGCTTTTATTGTGTGAACAATTTCTTTTTTACACCAATTGTCCATGTAAAATACATTTTGAAGAACTGTGGCAGCCATCATTACTGCTCAACGTCGACTTTTCATCAGAGCACTGAGGCCCACTGGTCCCTCGTCCAGCGTAAATGCTCCCTGTGCCTGGTGGTGTGGTGAGGTACCCTTGCAGGTCGTCTAGCACGCAGACCACACTGATGTAAACGGCTTCGAATGGTCTGACACTTGGGTGCCTCTCACCTCCCTTAAATGTGCCTGGAGTTGAGTGGCATTCATCATCCGGTTCCGCAGAGCACTGTTCATAATGAAGCGGCCATCAGTGTGGGATATGGCCAAAGGACATCCACTTTTACGCCTTTCTGTGACTCTTCCAGTCTTCTCTGTATCTCTGTTAAACCTGCTGATGACACTCTGTGACACTCTAAGCTCAGTGGCCACTTCCGTCTGAGAACATCGTGTTTGAAGCCTCGCAATGGCGAGATACTGCTGATCAATTGTTAGGTGTCGTCTTGGTCTCATGATGTCAAAATGTGAACAGCGTGATGAGGAGGGCTGTTTAAATACTGATTCTGATTGAACCAGGAAATGTATTGGTCGATTCATGGATCAAACACCTGTTGTGAATCACCTTATCAGAGAACAGCAAAGTACTGAAACATTGAACAGTTGGACATGTGCATTCAAACGTTTAGGGAAGGTCACATTAAGTTCACCTATAAAGATTATAGTGCATTTTAGGGTCATCCTGACATTTCACCCGAAAGCCGAATATCCATAACTTTTTGTGAGTAGCATATATATCCCATTCAGCAAGTGAAGCAGGGGGCTACTACCAAGGAGGTGTGCCTGGGGAGTAGTGTGTGGGGACAGTACCTTGCTCTAATGTACCTCTGTGATGACAATAGCAGTTGGGATTCAAACCAATGACCTTCTGATTGCAGGGGTAACTCCCTAACCACTAAGCCACACACACATTTCAAAATAACCTACCTTTCCTTTACTGTAGTCCCAAAGCTTCAATGTACTGCAACACAGAGAGAGACAGAGAGAGAGAGAGACAGAGAGCGAGAGAGAGAATATTACACAACAGAACGACTGCATTCCACTGAGCACAGAGACATGGTTTAACGGAAGACAGTCACTCACTTATCCAGTGTTGCAGCCAGTATGTATTTCCCATTGGGTGAAAACTTGACAAATGAGACAGGGGGGTTATCATCATCTGGAGCCCAAAAAAGGTCATTGTTAGTTCTGACTACAATTTGCTCTCTGACAGAGATGAAGGTTAACTTACACAAAAAGACACTAGTGATTTTGTAATATCTCACAGAGGAAGGGTGTGGTGTGTAAAGCTGCAAAATGTACCATTCACTCCCCAGTTAGGCAGGAATGTAACAATTTTTTTCTACACATCAGCTGGTGCTGATTTTTTGGCCACAACATAAACATCTATGAAATGTAGAAATTGGGACTACATTTACCTGGACTAGCATTATAGATATAACGATTCTCTGTAGCATTATAAATGTGGAACAATGAATAAAATGCAGACATTTTAGCACAGTTGCCCATCAAGATTCAACCGCAATGTCTTCGACTTTACCTTTGACTTCAGCCTTACTTGAGGACTTGACTTGAAGAAGAGGTGTTTTCAAATAAATTGATTAATTTGCTGATGTAGGCATTAGTGAAGGGGAGTTCCATTCAGGCGACTGATCCATTTCTGTGTTGTTTTGGGCATAACTATGGCTACGCTTTGCTTATTTTGTTTTGAAGGACATGCAAGACAACCATACTCAAGTGTGCCTTCAGAACACTAGAGAAATTCAATAAGCAGTCTCTCAGCAAATGAACTCGAGTCTTCCTGTAGTAATTTCACAGGACATTTAACATCCCGTTTTCCTTTGTGGTAGTTAAAGATTTGAGCTCGCTATAATGTTATGCAATTCTGCAGTTCAAATAAGTGCAAAATTTGTTTTGTACTTTGTCATTTTTTTATCCATTGTTTGGCATCTAAACTTTGTTCAGACTACCAGCTCTGTTTAGTTCTGAGATTTAGCGACTTAAGATTTACCTGTATTGACTCATGACTCCATCTGAGACCTGTCCGTACTGACTGGGGATTGTTACTTGCAACTCAGTGCCTTTTTTTCCCACCTCTGGTTTGAAACAACAAATCTGAGCATCTGTCCGATGTTGATCATTTGTTTGAAAGCAAATATCTGTTGACACCTTTACAGTTTCCATAATACTGGAATGGGTGACACTGTTTTATGTCAGAAAAACCAATGCATTTACAAATATACACCTGTTCATGTTACTGTATTTTAGTGCCACCTAGTCACATTAAAAGTAGTGTTTTACCAACAAAACTGTATGAGGTGAAGGCATTGTTAACCAAAGGATCTGAAAATATGTACATTCACATACCAATAAGTGTCTTCAGACACTGTCCTGAAGCAGAATCCCACATGCGGCTGAAGATTAAATCAAATAGAAGACAAAGTTTGTTTTAAAGCATAAATTATACTTTATCTAAGACAAAAATGAATGGGGCAGACTCTTACCAGAGGCCATCATAGCTACTGGACACTACTAGAGAGCCATCTCTATTAAAGTGAACCTGGAAAATATAAAACAGCATCAGCAACCCGGTCATTTTGATTCATTTTATCATGAAGTGCGCATCATTTAAATCAAGGTTTTGTATTGCTACACTTACAGCAGAGACAGGATCAGAGTGGGCTGGGAGAGTCTTGAGACATTTGCCAGTCTTGACATCCCAAATCCGCACACTCTCATCAAACTAACACCAAACGTAAGGTCACATTTCAATTTAACTTTGCTACAGCAAATGCAAATGTATAAGCTGAAACACTAAAAGAATGCGAGTCAGAACTCAACACGTGGCAAAACTTACAGATCCAGACACCACCAGATTTGACTGAGGGTTGAAGTTACAGCAAAACACATAGTTGCTGTGGCCTTTCAAAGTCTTCAGGCATTTCCCCTTATGTCAAACACAAAGATGAGTCAGATTACATGTGATTTTTGTCACAGTCCAAACAGCGGCTATCCAGCAGAGAGACTAAGAACAAATGTATCTCTTGAATAAGTAAATTTGTATTCCTTTGAACCCTTTGAGTGTTTCTATTTTTATCATCAATGAAACCATGCAATATTAATGCCAGCGACATCAAACAAGAAATACTGTTTACACAACCACATACTGAGCCCATGTCCCAAATTTTCAGAGTCTTGTCATCTGATGCAGACACCAAAAGACTTGAGTCTGAGGACCATGCCACATCTGATATACCCTGAGAGATCACAGTAAACAGACAGACAGACACACAGACACACACACACAGACACAGAAAAAACAAGCATGAGTAAACAAGAAATAAATAAATTACTACCTATATTACAATATCAGCACTTGGCATGATAAAAAAAAAAAGACTTGCCAGTTTATGTCCAGAGAGAGACTTTTCGAATTTTCCATCGTATGCTCCCCATATTTTTATTAGTTTGTCAGCCGCTGAAAGAAACATATCAATGCCTCTGGTCTGTAATTATTCAGATGTATTTCATAATAAAAGCAGAATAGAGCAGAGAAACAAAGTCAGTCTTACATGAGCTGGCCAGCCATTCACCATTCGGGCTAAATTTGACAGATGATATTGCTTTTGTGTGCCCAGCAAGTGTGAACTTTAGGGTATAGTTTGGTTTCATTGGAGCAGACTAATAAAAAAGAAAAATGTCATTACATTATTTGATATATATGTAAAATGCAGACAGCTTTCTTAATTAGCTTTAACAGCTGTATGTATATTATCCAGCTGCCTATGTATGAGCCTTAAGTCTCTAGTTTGTACCTTGGTGGCCGGTGCTGAAGATGAATGTGTTTTATTTGTTTCACTGTCTGGTTTCTTTTCTTCTGTTGCCATGACTGCAGCTCATCAAACACCCTGTGAAAAAAAATGTAAGACATACAGCAATGATCCAGTCTAGTGGTGAAGAAATGTAAGGCTGTGCTTAATTTCTTGCATTTAATATTTCTAGCAGGTGTCTACTGTCCTTTCACATTAGTTGCTATTAGATGTCAAGGAGAATAAAGGAAGAAGGCTTGTTTTGTACAGCCCAGTCTAGATAGATAGATAGATAGATAGATAGACAGATAGACAGACAGATAGATAGATAGATAGATAGACGGACGGATAAATGGATAGACAGACATATATGACAGAGAGACATATAGACAGATAAATATGTCCATCTCAGAAGTTGTAAACAGCTGTTCATCTTATATTTCTGGTGAACCGGTGGGTTTTACTAAGGCGTTTGTTATACATAAGATACATTATATTTCTGCTTCAGCCAACACTACAGCACTTAAGACTTTTGTTGTTGTTCACTGTACATTTTATGGAGACTTGTTCAGTTTACAAACAATGTAAAGTAGGTAAACATTCTTCAGTACTTTAGTGATGGTTGAAGCAGAAATGTTATGCAAACACTTCAATTTCTGGCTCATTAAAAGATCACTCACCCTATGTTTTGTCTGAACTCAAAGGTATCAACAGACAGTGTGCAATATTTGCTGCAGTATCAGACTCTTCCTGGCAAGCTTTACACAAGATGCTGGAGCATTGCTATGAGAATATGATTGCATTCAGCCAGAACAGATCAAACACTGATGCTGGCTGATTGCATTCCTTCTTAGATACCTCCAAAGGATGGAGCTTCATCACTCCTGAGAACCTAAACCCTTTGCTCCACAGCCTTCTGCTGGGCGGATTAACACCCCTCTAGCCGATATATCCACTATATGGACATAAGTTTTGGGTCACGCCTGTTTTTCAGGGTTTGAGCTTACTTCCAGTGAAAGGCAACCTTAATACTTCAGCATATCAAGACATGTTTGGACAACGCCATGCTTCCAACTTTGTGGACAGTTTGGGGAAGAACCCTTTCTATTCCAGCATGACTGTGCCCCAGTGCACCAAGTAAGGTACATTAACACACGGCTGGCTTAGTTCGTTGTGGAAGAACTTGACTGGCCCGCACAGTGCCTTGACCTCAACCCCATCCAACAGCTTTAGGATGAACTGAATCGGAAGTTGCGAGCCAGGCCTTTTCATCCCTCATCAGTGCCTGACCTCATTAATGCTCTACAAAAACGAATGAACACAAATTCCCACAGAAACACTCTAAAGTCTAGTGTAAACATGTTATAGCTTCAAATGAAAGACCAACTCCATATTAAAGCCTATGTATTTGAATGTAATGACATTAAAGTTCCTGTTGGTGTAATGGTCAGGCGTCCCAATACTTTTGTCCTTAAAGCGTATCACTCACTGGGACCTCTAGTAACTATGCAGTGATCTGTCCCAGCTTTTCCACCTGTCCGGTGTGTGGGAGCCACCTGCAGCGGAGTCAGATACACTGGACGTCCATAAGTTAAAGACTAGCAGTTACCCCATCAATTACAGCCTACAGCTAATTCGGTAATGTCCTAACTTTGTTTCAAACTGTTCTAAAGGCTTCGACGATGCTGCCTACTGTGCTAACACGGCTACAAACATTAGCCAGCTTACTAGTCTTGTCTTATTTCAGTTTTGTAACGCTGCAGTAAAACGGGCGACAGAGAACAAGATGCTCTTACTTACTTTAAGATTATAACTTAAGTCCGTGTATTTTGGGGAGGATATCTTTTGAATAAAGACTAAATTACCTTAAGAAAACACACAGTATCTTTCAACGCATGTCTATTGGTTATGTTGAAGTGTGTTCTGCGCAGGCGCACTAGTACAACTTGGGGCGTCGGACTGTAAACAGGCCTACGTGCCCCCCACTTATACACTCACTGCGAAACACAATGTTCTTAAAATGTGCTTAACCCTACCGTAATTTACCCCTGAAAATACACAAAGCCCCTTAATTTGAATTACGTGGCCGTTCATTTGTGAAACCGACCCCTTAATTTGACCTTAAAATTAGATGAAGTGTGAAATCCCTTAATCTTAAATTTAAGGTGTTAATTCAGGAGGTTCTATTATTTAAGTGGCAAATTTGAAAAAGTAAGGGGAAAATTCAGTAGTTTTACCCCTTAATCAGCCTTAATCTGTTCACTTTTTCCTGTCACTCCATTGTGTACCTGTGTGTGTGTGTGTGTGTGTGTATGTATGTATCTACAGTGTTCTTATATTTACTTATATATCCACTCTATGTATGTACATATACTCATTGTGTACATGCATACAACTTGCCTAAGGTAATTTTAAGAGGTTAAATTAAAGGGTTTGGTTTTGTAGTGACTATATAGACAAAATATTGGGACTCACCTGTTTTTCATTGCTTGGGCAAGGCCACTTACTTCCAGCGAAGAGCAATCTTAATCCTTCAGCGTACCAAGACATTTTGGACGCCATGCTTCCAACTTTATGGACACACTTTGATCAAGGCCCTTCTCTAGCCCTAACCCTCTAGCACCTTTGGGATGAACTGGTACGGAGATTGTGAGCCAGGCCTTCTCATCCAGCATCAGTACCAGACCTCATAAATGCTCTACAGAATGAATGGCACAAATTCCCACAGAAACTCCAAAATCTTTTGGAAAGCCTTCCAAGAAGAGTTGAAGCTGTTATAGCTGCAAAAGGGGGACCAGCTCCATATTAAAGTCTATGTATTTGACTGTGATTAAAGTCCCTGTTGGTGTGAGGTCAGATGTCCCTATAGTGTATCTGGACTTTTGTCCATATAGTGTATCTGGACTAAAAATGAACTGCTGCCCAGACTGTGATATTACATTCCAAGCATTCATTAAGAGATCCACAAGCGAGCCAATCAAATGCAAGTAGCTTTATAGCTCTCAGGGTCTATAACTTAGCTTTATAGATTGGTCTGGGATGTGTACGCTGAGGTGCACATGAAATGTACAATAAACAAGTCTTAAGTGCTTTAGTGTTAGATGAAGTAGAATTTTTATATGTATCTCAATGTGTACACCCCAGACTTTGTAAACAGCTGTTTATTTTATAATTCCAGTGAACTCATGGGTATTAATAGGGCATTTCCATCCCCATTTATATATACTTTTGTGTACATTTTATATACTCATATACACACACATATATACACAGTGGCAAGAAAAAGTATGTGCACCTTTTGGAATTTCATTGGTTTTCTGCATTATTTTGTAATAAAATGTGATCTGATCTTCAAGTCAAGGGTACTGACAAATATAATGTGCCTAAAATAAAAAAAAATGTCTTTACTGAAGACAACCATAAAAAACTCATAGTGCCAGTGGAAAAAGTATGTGAACCCTTGGGATTAATAACTGGTCGAGCCCCCCTTTGGGCTTGGACTTGGCCACTGCAAAAGCTGGATTTTGTTTTTCTGAAGCCATTCTATTGTGGACTTGCTCCGGTGTTTTGGGTCATTGTCCTGTTGCATCACCTTCAACATTGTTTCAGCCGATGTACAGACATTCTCACATTATCCTGAAAGACTTCTTGATACACTTGAGAATTCATCTTCCCCTCAATGATTGCAAGCTAGCCAGGCCCTGATGCAACAAAGGCCCAAATCATGACGTTTCTTCCACCATACTTTACGGTTTCGGTCATGAGCAGAGTTTATGAAAGGGATGAAAATATTTTGTTCTTCAGTTAACTTTTATGAATTTGAAACAAAAAGAAGGATGATCGTAAAAAGATTATTTAAAAAAAAAGTTAGCAACCATTAGCAAGGCCACTAAACTGGACAGTTCATACAAGGACAAAACTATTGAGACGTCTGACCATTACACCAACAGTGACTTTTAATGACAAGGCCACTAAACTGGACAGTTCATACAAGGACAAAACTATTGGGACGTCTGACCATTACACCAACAGTGACTTTTAATGACATTTTATACATAGACTTTAATATGGAGTTGGTCCCCTCTTTGCAGCTATAACATCTTATATTTCTCCTGGAGTTTTTCTGTGGAAATTTGTGCCCATTCATTTTAAAGAGTATTTATTTATGAGGTCAGTCACTGATGTTGGATGAGAAGGCCTGGCTCGCAATCTCCGTTCCAGTTCATCCCAAAGGTGTTGGATGGGGTTGAGGT
>JBBPCX010000040.1:6508853-6532084 GCA_037974365.1 Hydrocynus forskahlii | reverse complement strand
AGAAGGCCTGGCTCGCAATCTCCGTTCCAGTTCATCCCAAAGGTGTTGGAGGGGGTTGAGTTCAGGGCTCTGTGGGCCAGTCAAGTTCTTCCATACCGAACTCATCCAACCATGTCTTTATCTGATTGGATGGGCAACTCCCTAACCACTAGGGGCAGCTGGTTAGTGGTTAGGGAGTTGCCCCCATGCTATCTGAACGTCCTGGGTTCAAATCTCAGGACTGCTAGTGGCACCACTGAGGTACGCTCAAGCATGGTGCCGTCCCCACACACTGATCCCCAGGTGCTGCCTGCTGCTTCACCTCGGTGAATGGGTTAAATGCAGATAACTATTTTGTGCTGTTCATGAAATTCCATGTTGTGTGCTGTGGTGTGTTCACATATGAGAAATGGACACTTTACATTTCACGTAAAATGTCTTTACATGGGATATTGAAACACTGTTTTAAGCCACAAGTGCATTAGTG
Organism: Hydrocynus forskahlii; assembly: GCA_037974365.1. NCBI lineage: Eukaryota > Metazoa > Chordata > Actinopteri > Characiformes > Alestidae > Hydrocynus > Hydrocynus forskahlii. The sequence goes on along the minus strand of JBBPCX010000040.1, from coordinate 6,531,618 downwards.
AGGTCAGTTGCTGATGGTGGATTGTCAGTTCTGGATCCCCATTCCACCCATCTTAACGATAGAAAGAGCTCCATCATTCCAGAGAATGCAGGACCACTGCTCCACAGGCCAGTGCTGGGGGACTTTATAGCCCTGTAGCCAGTACTTGGCTTGCATGTTGACTTTAGGCTTATGTGCAGCCGCTCCAAATCAAATGTATTCTACTGGCAGTGCCTTTTTATGGAGATTATACAAGCTGTTCATGTGCAAAGTTCACTGGTGTGTCAGCAATAAGTACACTTTGCATATAGTGCAGTAGTAATATGCATATTGGAGATGTATCATGTAAAGCAGCAGTCCCCAACCGATACCGGTCTGCAGCCCGGTGGTTGGGGACCTCTGATACAGTGTACCTGATATGAAGTGCAATTAACAAACTTCAGTACCTGACCTCTAGTGACTGAATGCACTCAGATTCTCAAAGCAACAGTCCAGCATCTTGTGTAAAGCTTTCCTGGAAAACTATAGCGTGTTACTGAAACAAATAGGGCGCAAACTGTCAATTAATACCTTGAGTATTGTCTTGGTTTGCTGAAGCATTAAAGATTGGGATCCACTGAAATTCAGGGGCCTGGCCTAAACCTTGAAAAACAAGATTGTCCCAATACTTTTGTCCATATAGCGTAGGTGTACGTTTTAGAGCGCCCCCTAGGCTCAGATCAACCACACTGTTACTGGTCAGGACCGTAATATGGTCCATTTATACCTTTGAGTATTGTCTTGGTATGCTGAAGCATTAAAGATTGCCCTTTTCTGGAAGTCAGGGTCTTAGAATAATCCCTGAAAAACAAGGAATGTCCCAAAACTTTTGTCCACAGAGTGTTAATGGGTGTATGAGAGCGCCCCCTAGGCTCAGATCCACTACTCCGCTACCACTCAGGACCACAATACCGTTAGTATTGTCTTGGTGTGCTGAAGCATTAAAGACTGTATTTCATTGGAAGTCAGAGGCCTGAAAAGCAAGAGTGTGTCCAAGTACTTTTCTCCATCTATTGTAGCAGGTGTATCGGTGGGGCAGCTGCTAGTGGTACCACTACAAGTGGCACCACTGAGGTACTCGTGAGCATTCCTGGGCCTGGCCTAAACCTTGAAATACAAGAGTCTGTCCTAATAATTTGGTTCATGTAGTGTATATGAGTGTGTGAGAGCGGCCCCAGGCTCAGATCCACCACACTGCTACCAGTCAGGACCATAATACCGTCGATTAATACCTTTGAGAATTGTCTTGGTAAGTCAGGGGCCCCGCCTAAACCTTAAAAAAACAATGAGTGTCCCAATACTATAGTGTAGTAGGTGTATAGTTGGGGGCTGCTCTTGGCCTAGTGGAGTGTCCCAATACTTTTGTCCATATAGTGTAGTTGAGTGTTTTAGAGCGCCCCCTGTGCTCAGAACCACCACACTGCTACCAGTCAGGATTACAATACCGTCGATTAATACCTTTGGATATTGTCTTGCTATGCTGTAGCATTACAATTGAGCTTGAGTGAAAGTCATGGGCCTGGCTTAAAGCCTGAAAAACAAGAGGTTGTCCCAATACTTTTGTCTCTATATTGTGGGAGTTTAGAGCGCCCTCTGTGCTCAGACCCGCCACACTGCTCCCAGTCAGGACCACAATACCGTGCGACAGTGCGCATGGGCAAAAACACTAAACCAACTAGTGTCGAGCCCAGCTGTCTTATTATGCTCGTTCGCCCGAAAACCTGCGAGGAAAACGCTGGCCGGAGCTGCTTGGAGTCAAAGTAATAAAAGTGTAGCTATTTCTTTTTTCGATTTGGAGTTTATTTTCGGACGGGGGATAGGCCCAAACTGAATGCTTTTACCTTAACATACACACCAAAGAAGTGGGAGCTGGATGCAGCGCGCCTCTCCTTACAATGCAACAAAAGAGGGGCTTTATTTTTCCTCGCTTCTCTCGTCTGTAATTCGGATCGGACCGGGCGGGGGTTCGGTTCCAGTCCGGGGGGATTCGGTGCACGGTCAAGGTGGGGAGAGAGAGATTGAGGCTCGGTAGATTTTTCAAATTGGCCCGCTAACGAGCTAGCAGGGGCTTGCAGCAGGGCACGGCATGCACACACAATGGCCATGGTTGTGCTGGGAGAAAAAGATATGGAGGCCACGGAGAGGCCAGCTCCGAGAGGGATCCACGGCATTTTCCACGCTCCATGCACATCTTTACCCCGGCCCGCCATCTTTTTAAAGAAGTTCATCTTGAAGACGACCTCCTCGGCTGCTTCTAGTCGAGAGGATTTGAACGCGTCGATGTTTTTTTTGGGTTGGGGGGAGGGGGGGTAAATAAGCCCGCCTGCTGCCTGCTATCTCATTTTATTCCAATCAAAATTCACGTGGTCGTTTTGGGCGTTTGTTTCGTTTACTAGACGGGTCGTAGTTGTGCTATTGACGTCTAAATAACTTTATTCAGTCGTTATTTCGCCCGCTCCTTCAACCTAAATGCAATTTTGAGCTATATCTTATAATGATTGAACTGTAGTTTATTATGATGAGTGGAGAATCTGTGCTGATATTTGCCTATTTGCACAACAACAACTGGCGTAACGTTTGTAAACGCAGTTAAAATATCTAAACTTTATTCAGTCGTATTTTGTCCCCCTCTTGCAACCCATATGTAGTTTTGAACTATGTCTTATTATGATTGACCTATATCGTCTTATGACTAAACTGTACCTTTTTATGATGAGCCGAGAAACGTGTTTACAACATATGTACAACTTTATTCAGGCATATTTTTCCCCTCCTTTAACTTAAATGCAGTTTTGAGCTATATTATATTATAATGAGTCGTGAATCTGTGCAAATATTTGCCTAATTGCACAAAAAAACTGGTGTAACGTTTTAAAACGCAGTTGTAACACCTAAACAACTTTATTCCGTCATATCTCCCCCCTCCTGCAACCTAAATACAGTTTTGACCTATATCTTGTTATGATGAGACGAGAATTGCACAAAACTATTGGCGTAATGTTTTAAAACACGGTTATAACATCCAAACAACTTGATTCAGTCGTTATTTTTCCCCCTCTTGCAAAATACATGTGGTATTGAACTGTCTTATTATGATTGACCTATATCTTATAATAATGGAATTATACCTTGTGATGATTGAACTGTATCTTTATTATGGTAAGACGAGAGTCTGTGCTGATCTTTGCCTAAACTGTACAAAAAAAACTGGTGTAACGTATTTTAAAACAGTTATAACAGCTACACAACTGTATTCAGTCGATATTTTTCCCTTCCTGCAACTGAAATGCAGTTTTGTACTATACCTTATTATGATGAGCCAAGAATCTGTGCTGATCTTTGCCTAATTGCACAAAAAAATTGGCGTAAAGTTTTAAACAGTTATAATGTCTTAATAACTTTATTCAGTTGTTATTTGTCCCCCTCTTGCTACTGAAATGCAGTTTTGAACCTGAATTCAGTTTTCAACAATATTGTATTATGATGAGCCGAGAATCTGTGCCTAACTGCGCAAAACCAACTGGCGTTATTATTCTGTGTTTATTATGGCACAAAAATGTGTGGTTTTTTATATAAAATCTGCTTCTCTTCCCTTCTGTTGTGTGGATGCGTGATTGCTGGTTGATCAGACCAAAAGCTAGATATACTATTAAAACTTACTTTATAAAAATATTATTATATTCACAATGCAAGGCCGAGATCTCCTTTATCTGGCTCTAAGTGATAGATGTATAGTTGATCAGCATCTTGGTGAAGCTGTTAAGGCTTGGGTGGCACCTGGATCTTTTTTATTATTATTTATTCATATATTTTTATTTATGATGTGTAGTTTTAACAGGACCCATGGAGTATTGCTGGGCATGTATCATCTATATTGTTTTCTGTGATTTTGGCAGATTACAAATATAGGTTATGGATATGATAGATAACATACATTACAATTTACTGTTATTTGTAGAGTGCTTTCAAAATGCATTTAAAAATGAAATAAATAGTGCATTGCCTTTCTGGAAGTCTGTTTTCTGTCTGCTTAATGTTTACAGTAGTTAAACCTGCAATTTTTGGAAAAATAGAGCAAAACTAATTTCTAAGAGTACTTATTATGCATGAGTTCAATAACTTTGTTCATACAAACTGAAATATCTTCTGGTCACCTGATATATTTGGACTCTAAATGACATACTATACCAGCGCTAGGTGTCGCTTTACTGTCGGTAACGTTGAGTAATGGAAGGTTCTTGATGTTTTTCAGCAGCGTGCTGAAGCTCAGGTCCTGCGATGGGATGTTCGTATCGAGGAGGGAGTAAGGAGAAGAAAGAGGGACACAATCAATAAACTCGTAGATCTCCAGACTTCAATCAAGTGACTTTTTCTGCTCCGCTGCTCAGAATGTCGGCGGTCACGTCTCCCAGCCAGGCTCCTCCCCCTATCGTCAATCCCCCGCCGCCAGAAGTTATGAATCCCAATAAGCCTGGCCGAAAAACCAACCAGCTACAGTACATGCAGAACGTGGTGGTCAAGACTTTATGGAGGCATCAGTTCGCCTGGCCCTTTTACACACCTGTGGATGCCATCAAACTGAATCTTCCAGTAAGTAAAGCCACTGCACGATCAAGTAATTGTGTTCAGTCTTTCATAACACCATCAATATTACTGCTTTTGCAAGTGTGAGCTAAAACGTGCCTTGTTGTTATAAAGGACTACCATAAAGTCATCAAGAACCCAATGGACATGGGAACGATCAAGAAGAGACTTGAGAATAATTACTACTGGACAGCTGGTGAATGCATGCAGGATTTCAACACTATGTTCACAAACTGTTATATCTATAACAAGGTAACGGGAACTAGACCATTTACAAATTGTCTCATTTATACCCAGTGCTTCCTATCCACATCAATTTGTGCTCAGAACAGCATGCAACACTCAGAAGTGTTAACTGCTGTGTAATTAACGTGTCTGTACTTTCGTGTTTCAGCCTACGGATGATATTGTCCTCATGGCTCAAGCCTTGGAAAAAATTTTCCTCCAGAAGGTAGCACAGATGCCCCAGGAGGAGGTGGAGCTGCTGCCACCACCTCCAAAAGGCAAAGCACGCAAGCCTGGGCCTCCTCCGAGCTCAGGTAAACCTCAACACGCTTTCCTGGAGACAGAAACAGGAGCAGTTAACAGAGATGTAATGATCCTCTCAGTTTATAAATGAAATCACAATACCGGGTTCTCAATTTGACATTCTCAGAATATTTTGTGCAAAATTTGAATGACGAAAGATGACTGAATGAGATTAGAACCGACCGACTAGAGCGGTTTGGCGTATAACGCTAAACATGCTGGTGTGAGTGCAGCGTTTACTTTTACCGTTCGAAAAATGCAGCTGGATTAGATAGCACAATAACAATAATAATAACAGACTTCTATACAACACTTAAAGTCTTAAAGTGCGGGGGTTTTGCCGTATTGAACACGCTGATGTGGTTGTAGCGGATTCTTACTTTTAGCGTTCAGAAAACATGGTTGGATTAGATTGCCCAGTAATAATAGTGGACCTTTAAACAGCACTTCTCATTTCTCTTACAAGTCACAAAGTGCTGCATACACAAAAGTAAGTGAAACTTAATGTCAGGTTATAGCGAAATTATATAATTTAGAGAAACACTAAACGCATGCTGTGCCTAAACACTGATCAAGCTAGCTTGCATTCCTAATATTCTCTGGAATGCTGTTCCACAGGTTAGAAGTTCCAAATACCTTAGCCATATATTTCTGAGAAATGAGTTAAAATGACCTGTTTTTGATTCTAGCACTGATTAAAACTGCTGCCATGATTACTGTTGTTATTACTAAGTAACAAGCTTCATTCTTCTTTCCCCTCAGTATCTGATCAGCATTTACTGCTGATATTAGCCTATAATACCCAGGATAGTTCTGGTAGGTTCCTTAACACCTTCTCATTCTTTTTTTTTGTCTGACAGAAAATCAGCAAGCTTTGGCGATGTCCTCCGCCTCCCCGTCCTCTTCATGTCCAAGCTCCCCTCCGCAGCTGCCCCAGACTCCTGTAATAGCAGCCACACCTGTGCCAACCATCACTTCCAATGTCCAAGCTGTGCCTCCTGCTGCCTCCATGCTCCCGAGTGCTCAGCCCGTCGTCAAAGTAAGGCCTTCGTCTGATGTGGAAATGGGAATGTTTTTGTGTTATAACAGGAATCTTTTCTTCTCTGCTGGCTGAGCTTCAAATCACTGCCAAATTAGTTTTAGGAATTTTTACCAAAGGCTAACTTTTGTGCCCAGGTTTGGATTTTCAGAAGCAGTTTGGGCCATTGAGATTCAGAAATTAGTCAGAAATGAGAAAAGTGCTCCATGTTCTGCTCACAGAATTCATCTATTGTTGCTGAATTTGTGCTGAATTAGTCACACGGATTATTGTGTCAGGCACAAGCGATAATACTGTCTGCACTAGGCTTATTGTATCATTTAGATTTCAGTACAAATGCCAAGTATAGGATCTCAGTGCTCAGTGGAACACAATGCTATGGGAAAAAGTCAAAAAAACACTAATCAACATCTGAACAACCGATATTTATAGGATTCATTCATATTTAGATTGGAACTCCCCCATAAAAAAATGGAATAACACATTTTTATGATTCATCCAGGAGGTTTTTCACTTTTGAACTTCGGGTTGTTTTTTAACTTTCACACCCTGAGCCGTCATTCATTTCTGATGCTGAGAGTCATGACATGATGTGAGATGTCCTGGGTGTCGTTTTGTTTGATTCCAGAAGAAGGGGGTGAAGCGGAAAGCAGACACCACCACACCCACTACCTGCGCCATCACTGCCAGCAGAGGCGAATCTCCCACCGGCATGCTGGAGTCCAAACACAGTAAGGTTATATCTAGGCGCGAGAGCACTGGCCGGCCCATCAAGCCCCCCAAGAAGGACCTGGAGGACAACGAGCTACTTCAGCAGGGCAATAAGAAGAGCAAGCTCAGCGACCATCTCAAATACTGTGACACCATTCTGAAGGAGATGCTGTCGAAGAAGCATGCGGCCTATGCCTGGCCCTTCTACAAGCCCGTGGATGCAGAGGCACTGGAGCTGCATGACTACCATGAAATCATCAAGCAACCCATGGATCTCAGCACTGTCAAAGTACAGCCACCAACCTTTTATCATCTAATAGAGTACATTAAAGTCTACAGTACTCTGCAAAAGTCTTAGGCACCTGATCAGATTGGTAAAAAACATTTTCTCAGTGTATGGTAATGTCTTTAGGATAAATGCAAACAAATGAGAATAAATGCAAACAAACAAAAAAACAGCAAAGTGTATTGAGATTTGTTTTCTTTGTAAAAAGTAGCTGATATTTTGTGAGCTGGTAAGGAGAACACAGGTTTGGTTCCAGATTTCTCCTCGATGCCTCCAGGCATTCCTAGGGTTTGCGAAGGTCATTGACATACTGTACATAAAATATTTAGTATATTTAGTAATATTAAGATGAGGAAAAAAAACAACATATTATATTTTTATTGTTATTATTAGGTTAAATATTATTTTCACAGGTGCCTAAGACATTGAAACCGTACTGGACTCAGTCAGAAGTTGTGTGTCTCTTATAATCATTATTGGATTCTGTTTTAGCAGCAGTTTTAATAACTAATGCAGATATTTTGTGAGTTGCCTTACATGCCATGCACTCTTTCAGAAAAAGATGGACAGCAGGGAGTACCCAGATGCCCAGAGCTTCGCAGCGGATGTCCGGTTAATGTTCTCAAATTGCTACAAATACAATCCGCCTGACCACGAGGTTGTTGCCATGGCCAGGAAACTTCAGGTGAGAAATGGCAAAGGGCAGTTTAATTATTTGTGCTCTTCTAATATCTGCATTTTACTTTCATTTTTAAACTAATACGCAGATAATAATGCATGTAGTTATGAAGGATAGAGAGCTAACATGTATTATGTGCAGCTTGTGTCAGAGATGGCTGTGCCAGAGGCAAGTGTGATTAAAATACTAGCAGTGTCACGTAGCTTATGCTGTACAAATCTGATGTATTTTACTAGGGCTGTTAGAGGATTGAAATAGCTAATCATGATGAATCACATTATTCTGTGTGGTTAATAATGAACAGTTTGTTTAATTTAACTCCCCAAACTCACTGAAGCTTTGCAATTACAATAGAACTGCAAATCAGTGGCAAACTAAACACACACACACACACACACACACACACATTAGTTCCCCAGCTGGTGGGAAAACCACAATGAAAGTTTTTGGCTGGTGGCCCAATCAGTCTCCACCACCACAATGATGCAAAATCTCCCTGCCTGCTGCACAGTCAGACCTGGACACCACAATAAGAGAAGTTCCGCTGCCTGTGGACTAATCAGACCATACCACTGCAAAGAGAAGTCTCCCAATCCACAGTCCAGTCAGACTTCACAGCCACAGTAAAAAAAAAAAAGTCTCCAGGCCTGCATCCCAGTCAGACTACATCACTACAAAGTGAAGTCTCCCGGCCCACAGCCCAGTCAGACTCCACTGTCCCAGTGAAAGTCTTATGGCTGGTTCTCACTCAATGATGGAAAAACTCCCAGTCAGCAAGAAAAGTTTGAAACAAATCATTAACACAACACAGACAATGCAATACAAGGTAGCTTTTATCAGAATGTGTTACTTTTAGTAGTTCAAGAATATTATTTTCACAATATGTGAATATGTGGTTCACATGATCCTGAACTTGAAAATCACACAATAGAGTTTAGTCATAGCAACAGTGCCTGTGCATTTCAGCGTCTCCACATCTGTAGCTCTTGCTCCTGAACAACCAATAGATTTTTGTTACAGTGGACTCTCTCAGTAACAACTGTGGCTGTTGCTTTTGTTAGTTTGCTGCTCATTGATTTATCCATAGCATTGGGCGAATTCTTCTTCCAATTTAACATTGCTGAAATTGCTGGTTTCACCAGCATTCGTGGTGTGTATTTTGTTTTTAATCAAGAGATCTTTTAATGGAACACGGCATTTAAAAGCTATATCTGGCAACGTGCTCTACCTTACTATGCACCTCTGCTTAGATGAACCCACAAGCAATGACAGGGGTGTCGAACTCCAGTCCTGGAGGGCCGTGGTCCAGCACATTGTGGTGATTTCCCTGTTCAGAAACACCTGGTTCACCTCGCCAGTTAATTGCCAGGTTTAGTGAATGTGTTTGAGGAGAAGAACCATCAAACTGTGCTGGACACCGACCCTCCAGGACCAGAGTTTCACACCCGTTTTTTGATCTGTATTGTCTAATGACCATGGCCATCTGTCGTAAGAACTCCTCTGATGCCTCCTTCTAACCATTCGATTCTTGTCCCGGCAGGATGTATTTGAGATGCGCTTTGCAAAGATGCCGGACGAGCCTGCGGAGCCCTCTTCCCCCGGTGCCGGCTCGGCCACAGCAGTCGTGAGCAAGAGCACAGGCAGCAGCGAGAGCAGTGCCGACTCGTCCAGCTCCAGCTCCGACTCAGAGGAGGAGCGCGCCACCCGTCTCGCTGAACTGCAAGAGCAGGTGAGTGTCCCCCAGGTGGGTGCCACCACTCATGACCAAGATCCAAAGCAGGGGTGGAGGGACAGGCTAAAGTCCCACCCACCCAACCTTACCCCCAACCTCACCACACATTGGTCAGTGTTTTTTTTGTTTGTTTGTTTTATAATCCTTTGTTGATTTCTTAAACTGCCCATTTTGACCCAGGATTGAAAGTTTAACCCTCTACCGCCTCTGCATTATGTGTTGGCATCTTGGTACATTGGGTTGCATGCCGTACAATATCAAACTGATATTTCCGAATCAGTAACTGTATGTGTCACACGTAGTTGTATGCTTTTTTTTCCTGGTCTTTACAAATTTTGTTGTTACAGTATTCTAACGTTTTAAAACATATATACATATTTTTGAGTGACTTTTATCCCACTTTGGCTTTTTTACCAGCAAATCACTAAGGAACTCCCGAAGGGTAACAGGGCGGGGGAAAAAAACGGGTGTGCCAAACGTTTTCAGGTGATTTATGTTTTTACTTCCCCGTCCCCACCTCCCCCCACTAACCCCTCCATTTTTTTTGTTAGCACCTGGTGAAGTGAGCGGTAGAGGGTTAAGATCGTACCTATAATTGAGCTGGGCAGTCATCTCCCTCAGTGAGCCTGCTTTGCCACTCAGCTTGCCTTTTCGTTCTGCTTCCTGCTCTGCTCTACGATCTGAATGACATTGATTGGCATGTGTGCTGGGGTGGTTTGTTTTGTTTTTTTCCCCACCTCTGAAGGGTGTCACAATTCACAAATAAAAGCTTTTTCTTTTTTTTGGGGAAGTGATATTTGGGTAAAGGATGGACAGGCAATTAATATTTGAGTGAGAGAAAGAAATGAGTGTTGCCACTTAAAGTAATAGTCTAATGTGTTTCTTCCAATAAGTATATATTTTCCTTTTGTATATATAGTTTTTTCACTATTGCGAATTTTTAAGCAGTCCTCTAAAGTAAGATCTGGTGCAAAGTAGGCTTCCATGGGGCATAGAAGTAGTGACCATAGCAGTAGTGTCATGGGGCTACTGAGACGAATACTGTCAGCATCCTCACTGAATGTTGTTTCCATCGTTATTGGCATATAATTGACAATGTCCCCATGCTTTAAAGGGGAACTTGTGCTTTAACACAACCTTGTGCATTAGTTTCTTGTAATAAGAAACTAATGAATAAATAGTGCCCTGTGGAAGGTTATCATCAGATATTGCTTCAGAAGTGCACATTTCACAATAAAATCACCCAAATCAATTAACTCAATTGAAAGTTTTTTTTTATTGGCTGAAATACATTGGAGTATCACTTTAATTGCTGCATAAATTTATGCAGACTTCATATGTCATCCATAATGCTTGTGGCATTAATACTATACCAAAAAATTTGGAAAGGACATGAAATAGGAAAGCCATTCATTATCTTTTAAATGTGTATTTTCCACATCACTTGGTCTTGCCATCAGTCCCTGCACAGCTAAAATCCTCCTTCCAGCTTGTAGCAACCGTGCTATCAGCTCCTTTCCTCCTGCTAACCAGACCCTTTCCCTTTTTCTCCGCAGCTGAAGGCAGTTCACGAACAGCTGGCCGCTCTGTCGCAGGGCCCCGTCAGCAAGCCAAAGAAGAAGAAAGAGAAGAAAGAAAAGGAAAAGAAGAAGAAAGACAAAGAAAAGGACAAAGACAAAGGCAAGGCCAAGGTGGAGGAGGAGAAGAAGACCAAGTCGTCACAGCAGAACAAGCAAACTCAGCAGAAAAAGAGTTCGGCCAGAAAACCCAACAGCACATCCACTACCAGGTAAGCGCCAAAGCTGAGCAGACTTAAAAGCTGGGCTTTATTTTAGACTGTGCATTTATTTTGTGTACTTTCAACCCCCTTAAACTATTGTAGTTCCTCATGCTCAACTTCATACCATACAAATTCATTTCATATGAATTATTTATAGTGGTTACTGGATAGTAAACCTTAACCCTAAGAATCCTGAGGGTATTTTTCCAGTTTCTGCATTACTGGTTCTTTTCTGATATTTACAGCCTTAAACAATGTGTAATTGGCAAGTATCTCGTATCCTTTTTTTTTTCAGCACAACCTAGCCACAATGATGGGCCTTTCACACCACATGCTTTTGTCCATTCAAAAATAAACATGGATTCAGCCATTTTTATACTTCCAAAAACTGTAAATGTAATGATTTTTTGAAAGTTGGAGATCTACACGACATAAGATCATGAAACAAAGCTTCCTGAAACCTCAAGCTCCAAATAAGGGAACACATGGAAGCTCCAAATAAGGGATACTTTTGCAGTCAGTAAATAACTCAATAAATACTGTTAGAGATTAAGGGCTTAAACTAAACAAACACTTGCCATTGGACTGAACATGCACCAAATGGTATATTATAGGATCAGTGTTTATGGAAAATAATGCAGTGTGAAATACTTGATTCCGCAGGCAGCCGAAAAAGGGTGGCAAACCTGGCGCAGCTAACTATGAGTCGGATGAGGAGGAGGCTCTTCCCATGTCGTACGACGAGAAAAGGCAGCTCAGCCTGGACATCAACCGGCTCCCTGGTGAAAAGCTGGGTCGCGTGGTGCACATCATCCAGTCTCGCGAACCGTCGCTGCGCGACTCCAACCCGGACGAGATCGAGATTGACTTCGAGACGCTCAAGCCTTCCACGCTGCGCGAGCTGGAGCGCTACGTCAAGTCCTGTTTACAGAAGAAGCAGCGCAAACCTTTACGTAAGTTCCGCCACGGGTCTCGCTGAAGTGTGTTGTCTCTCTCGATCTCTCTGACCTGAGCTCAGTTTTCTGCTGCAGACCAACCTCTGCTGTCTGGCTGCTGACAGTGCTCTGAAAGCTAATTTGGCCCACAGTATTCCCACTCCTGTGCTGCGAGTACTGCCTTTTTTTTCCCCCCGCTGTGTTGCATGACTTTTTGGTGGAATACCTGTCCACTCTTTATTTAGATTAACACCCTTCTCCTCTCCCATCCCCCCCTGTACAAACCACCAAAGGTTTTAAAGCATAAGTGTTTAGTAAATGTTTTCGTGAAAACATTTCAACTAACCCCAAAGACAAGATTTCGTGACCTTTTATTTGGCTGCCAATGATCCGTATTGTTCTTATTAGCGGCCTGTTGTAGAATGAGTACACCATAGTTAAAGCCGTAGTGTGCATTAGGTCCATGATAACCTAGAGATTAGATGCAATTCAGTAGACGAATAACACAGTTATAGAGTAGCAGAGTGCTTTTTGCTGCTTGTTGCCACGGCGGCGGGGTGCGAGGCTGACCCGGGACTCACTGGTCGCCGCTGTGTGTCTCCTGCAGCGGGCACTGGGAAAAAGAGTGCCAAGACTAAAGAGGAACTGGTTCAGGAAAAGAAGAAAGAGTTAGAAAAGAGGCTGCAGGACGTGAGCGGACAACTGAACAACAACAAGAAACCGCCCAAAAAAGGTACCTGTGTGGCAGTGTGCGGATAGAAGTGGGCAAGTGCTGGTCAGGAAACGGGCAGGAGGATAGACGACAGGGGGTTACATATATACATATATATAGAGAGAGAAATATATTCAAATAGCAACATTCCTTTTTTCATTAATATATAATTGGGTTTGTTGTCTTAATTTGCAGGCCATAGTAGACCCCTTGATTTGAACCCGATTCCAAACGTAACTGACTTGCCAGTTTCTAAAGAGACAGTAAGATTAGACAAAGAAATCGAGAGCAGCCATCAGCCTGGATGAGTGTGGCCTGAATGTGTCTTGATGCAACTCGTACTGACTCGGTGTCTCTGGCTGCTTAGAGGGTGCGCCTTACTGTTTGTTCTGTTCTGTCACAATTAATGCATTAATGCTTTGCTCTGTGTGCATGTCTGTTCTGTCTTAACATACGATCACATGGGTGGGCAAGGGAACAGGGCTTAATGGTGCTTCCTAAAGGACATAAAGTCACTTTCTTCCCCCCAATTTTTTCAGTGGACATCAAATAAATGTGGAAATAAATGTGAAATTTGGATATGAGTCGATTCCTCTGCAGTCTTCACTGCACTAATCTCCGCCTCTTGTGTCCAGCAGAGAAGGCGGGGTCAGCGCCAGGGGGCGGGCCGTCTCGGCTGAGCGGCAGCAGCAGTTCTTCGGACTCGGGCAGCAGTAGCTCCAGTGGCTCCAGCTCCGAGAGCAGCGACTCAGACTGAGTTCTCGGTCAGCCTGTCCCCTCAATTCAGCCTCCTCAGTTTTCTAACGAGTAGTGTGCTGTCATGATAGTGTCTCGCTCGAAGACCTGTTACATAAAAGAGTTAGAAGCATCGCTAAAGACAGAGGATATTTTAAAACGAATCTGTTGTAGAAAGCCCTTGGACAACGAAAAGCACGGAAAAAAGGTAGCTGACGGTGGAACAGTGTCGAGGTTTATTTTGCTGGCCCTTAAAGGGAAACACCTGGTATCACCAGTTAAAAAAAAAATACAAAAAAACAAAAAAAGGAAAAAAAAAAGATGATATATATTTTTTTGTTTTGGAACATGTCAGTTGTGGAGATCAAAACAGCTGTGTATAGGAGTTTGGTTTGTTTCCCCAGGTGGTTGCTCATTAGAGCCGAATGGAAAAAATGAGAAAAAAAAAAAGAAGAAAAAAAACACATAATAATGGACAAACTGGCAAGCGCTTGGCTCTGTATCAGTGAGTAGCTTCATCAAGTCTCAAAGTCTGAAAGAACAAGCAACTAACTTTCTCTTTCTGGTGTGGTGGTCATGTCAGCATGACGTTTCAGCTCATTCCAGATTTATTTTACAGGTAATGATACTTGTTACCGTTTTTAAAGAAGACTTATTTATTTTTCATCTAGTGAGACGCAGCTCTTGAGGCTTCCCCCCCCCCCTCACCTCTGTTTTGGACTTATTACAGATGTATCAAGAAAGTCAAATGAATTCTGTCTAAATTTGGCGCATCATGACTAAGCGGACTTAACGGATGATGCCGTGACCTGGGCTGCGTCTGTCCTCCCTAAGTGTCAGTATAGTGTTGGAACCTGTACTTTGAGAGGCGTTTGTGTGATCCACAGTAGTTTCGGTTACTTCAGCGCTGTAATTCTTTTCCCCCTGCCCCAACTCCTGCTCCTTGTCTCTCATTGTCAGTATTTGATGTATAATTTTTTTTTTGGTCACATTGTTTTTAAACTATATTATACATTCAAATGGGTTTGTTTGTTTTTATATTTGATTTGTCTATGAGTACTCAACCTATTTTTTTTTTTATATCACTAATGATATAGTTCATACACAATATACCCAGAGTTACCTTTACCTGCCTTGTTCTAGAATCCTTCATCTTTTTCTCTCTCCTGTCCAGTCAGTGGACAATCAAAGACAGTGGTAACTAAATGTTATTTATAACAGGGGCGTAATCGGCTATCTTCCGGCTCTGATGAACTAGAATACTCTGGTCTCCTAGTCATCTGGTCACCAAGTCAGTCTTCTCCTGTAAATGCTTCAAACAGCAGTACTAGGCGTTAATGAGAAACAACAAAAAAAGGAAGCTTATGTTTAGTGATTTCCAAAGTATTACAGCTAATGTATTTTCTCTATTTTATGAATAACGTTTTTTAATGACTTCATCTCTTTTGGAATACTGTATTAAATGCTTTGAGTGGTACTTCAATGCTTCACAGAACGTGCTGGAATATTTTCTTGTCCCTCTTGTCAATTGGTTAACCGCCTGGTCAACTGTATAACACATGAATGTAGTAGAGGTCATTTCCTTTTTGCAGTAGGGATGCCACCCTGGCATTAGCACTGGCGTTGGTGTGGATTGCATTACATACATTTTTATTTTTCTTCAATGTTTTGAACCCTCTCTTGTGTCCCAAATACAGTGGATGTGTACTTGTTGCCTTAAGTTTAGTTGGCACACTAAAATAGCTGGGTCTGCTTGGAATAACTGTAGATTTGACCTGTACGTCAGGCTCGTTTTCCTTTTTGTTTTCCTTTTTTGTAGCTCGGATAACATTGAAACACAAATGTCAAGACTTGTAAAGTGAGTTTTCGTATGTTTTCCTCTCAGTAGTAGAATGTGTGTTGCTTTTCTCCCAATATTTCCACTGGATTGTTAAATGTCAAGTCATTATCTCTTTGTGTGGGACTGTAATTCAACTTGGCCTAGCAAACAGTTCATCAGACAGATAATGTCTTTGAGATACACTTTTTTTCCTCCTTTTTTTTTTAAACAACTCCTCGATCCACGAAAAGAAAAAAAAAGGGTTTTCTTGCGTGATGTCAGCAAAGTTAAAAAGACTGAAATATAAATATATAGGCTATATAATTACAGATATAAATGTATATTCATTACTTATTCGTTAACACGTCTTGGGTCTAAATATTTTACTTCTTTTTTATGAGAGCGAAAACCTTTGTGTATTGCATGCTAATTTACAGTATCTTTCTTAAACCTTTTTGAGCTGTTTATAACATGTAAATGTCATTCTTTGAAGTAAAACGTCAATCTTAGTAGAGCTCCATATAAATGCAGCGAGTTAATGGAGGTTTGTAGCTGGGTTTTCAGACAGACTTAGGCGTACAGATAACTGATGTATAAGCTAATTCGGAATTTGGACTCTGAGCCCCCTTGTTTTTTTTTTTCGTAAATAAATCACAAAAATCCACCATGGTGTCTGTTCACTCACTAGATACTTTTATTTGCCTTGACCTATTTCATACATTGAGGGTGTATAGTTGAGTAACAAATGTTTAAAATACTGCAGTCAAGTCATGAAGCAAAGCTGCCAGAAAGTACCGTTTAAAATATCCCATTCATTTCAGCCTAAGTTCAAGTTCATTACTTGGGCTACGAAGCCACCTCTCAACCTTGGATCCTGCAGCACTACAGTAAGTGCACTAAACTTCTCAAAGTGTCAAACTTAGTTTTAATGGGGAATTCCATCTTTTTTTGCTATTTCTGTGTGATTAAATGGTTAATAGGTAAGCAAAGTAATTCATAGTGGTTCGATGTGGAATACTCCTATAGAGAAACCTACCCTGTCAGAATTCTCCAGTGGTGATAGATACTAGTCTAAATCAATTAGTCTCTAAAGACTCCCTCAAGTTAAGTTATGAACATGCTACTGATGCTGCATTATGATGGTTTTGATGTGGTTTTGTTACATGTACAGCAAATTAGGACCAAATGAAAACATGTTCTTGGATTTGCCTCTGATTAACATATATAAAAACTGCATGTGTATGTTCACTTGTCATTGTACATAGTAAATACAGTGACTGTATTTGTGTTGTAGACATCACAACCCATAGTTCCGATCACCACCACTAACCTTGTTGACAAGTTCCTTTACACTTCCCTTCCCACCGGTATATTCTTAAGCAGGTGGAATTCCTTCTTAACACTTTGCGTAATAATGTTACAGAATCAAATAATTAAAAACTTAAACAAGTTAACATTTTTTTAAATAAAATTTTTGGATATATGAATTACAAATCCAGGTGACGGAGGCCCACCCTTTCCCAGGAGTCTTCTAGCAACCACATAAGCATGGATCACCACATCTCCACAAGAGGGTTATAATATATATTCTTTATACTTTCACCTCGTTACACTTTTGTGATAAACTAAATTACAACTACAGGTGAGAGAAGCCCACCCTCTCCAAGAGTTTTCTGTCAGCCCTATAAGCATGGATCACCATCTCCAGAAGAAAATTATAATAAATATTTTTAAATCGATCTTTCACCTCAGAAGTGAAATATTTTTTTAAAAAATCACTCCTGTTGGATATATAAATTACAACAGCAGGTGAGAGTGGCCCACCCGCTTCAAGAGTCCTCTTGCCTGTAAGCATGGATCACCATCTCCAGAAGAGAATTGTTATAATAAAATTATCCGTCATGCTGTTACATAACAGAACAGACTCTGGACCCACTTTCTGGATCTCTCAGTGCGTTTCTGTTCCGGACCACGACAGCCTGGTTACCGTAGCGGCTGTACCAGGTGCTCTGGCTCCGGCTCAGGTAGTTGGCAGGTGGTGCCTTCTCAAGCTCCAGCTGCTGCTGCTGCCAGATCAGCAGTGAGGTGTCTCTGTACCTGAGTCTGGCATAGCCCTCAGACAATGCCTTCTCGGCTAAAGGACATCTCTCGGTCATCGTGTCCCACAGCGGAGAGGGATGGACCAACTTTTTGTGCCAATTCTTCACCAACCATGTCAAAGTCCTCTCTGGCTCAGTCACGCCATTCTCTTTATGCACTATGTGTTGATCATCAGATACATGTGCAGTCTTTGGCTTTATATAGTAGGTTTGTCTTGTTTTCCTTTGAGCCCGGTACAATGTTATTTTGTCATATCCAGTGGATTAAAGGACATCTCTTTGTCATCATATCCCAGAATGGAGAGGCACGAACCAAAGACTTGGGCTTTATATAGTAGATTTGTCTTGTTTTCCTTTCTGAGCCCTTGTACCCAGTGAATTAAAAGACATCTCTGTTATCATGTCCATGGGTGGAGAGGCGTGGACCATCATTTTGTGACAGTTCTTCACAAACCATGTCAGAAAGTCCTCTGGCTTGATCAGTCCATTCTCTTTACTTGGGCTTTCTAGACTGGTAGTGTTTTCCTTTTCTAGCCCAGAGAGCACTGAAACACAGCTTTTCTCTTGGCAGCACAATGTTATTTTCTCATATCCAGTGGATTAAATGACATCTCTTGGTCATCATGTCTCACGGTAGATTGGCATGGACCATCTTTTTGTGCCAGTTCCTCACAAACCAGGTCAGAAATTCCTCTCTAGCTCAATCATGCCATTCTCTTCACGAGCACAATGTGTTGCTCCCCAGAAACATGTGCAGGCTTGGGCATTATACAGTAGACTGCTGTTGTCTGTTTCTAGTCCAGACTGCACTGAATCACAGCTTTCCTCTCAGCAATGCAATGCTATCTTCTCGTATCCAATGGATTAAAAGGCATCATCTCTTTACATGAGACTCTAATCCAGTTTGGCCTGGTTCACTGTCTCCACGGCAGTTTTGTTTTCTTTCTTTAACAGCTCCAGTCCATCACAAGAAAAGGAAAAGGAGTGTGGCACTTCATTACAATATTGATCCTCTAACGGAGACAGTTGCTGAGACGATTTTGTCCTCTTCTCTTGAGAAATATCATCCGAATTAGTCGTCCAAACACACGGAGAGAAATGTTCCGTCCATATTCGTGAGCTATTGCTACTCAGACTTTCTCTAGACATGTAATGCAATTCCACTGTTGTATATAAAGAAAACGTTTTCGAGGCATGGATTCTGAAGAGGTAACCTTCTGAAAATGATTTTAAAAATTGTAACGCTTTTGTAATTCAGAACTGCAGCTTCCACACCAAAAGCTACCCAGCTAAAAACAAGACGCTGCCTGTGGCAACAGGGCCCGGCTTAGAATGCGTCCGTGTGAAATGTGGAGCTGTTTCGTCGTTCCGTGTTCAAACATTCCTCAGGAAAAGTAACAACTTTCAATGTACACGATATGGACAACAGTATTGGGACACCTGACCGTTACACCAACAGGTCTTTAATGACACTGCATTGAAACACATAGACTTTAATATAGTGTTGGTTACCCCTTTGCAGCTAAAACAGCTTCCACTCTTCTTGGAAGGCTTTCCACAAGAGTTTGGAGTTTCAGTGGATAGTTTGTGCCCATTCATTCTCTAGAGCAGGGGTCATCAACCTTTTTTAAACTGAGAGCTACTTCATGGGTACTGAGCCATACAAAAGGCTACCAGTTTGATACACTTTTACCTAAACTTATCTAAACTTCAGGTATAATAAACAAGTCTTAAATGTTTTTTTTAAAGATATAATCATTTTCAAATCTATATAAATACAAATGTGATTAAAGAAGAATAGCAACAGGATAAAATAAAATGTTAGATGCTGCTCACTGGCGAGCTGTGCTGTTTTTAGAACAGGTCTGCAGGCTACTCATGGTCCTTGGGGGCACCACGTTGGTGACCCCTGCTCTAGAGCATTTACGAGGTCAAACGCTGATGTAGGACGAGAAGGCCTGGTTTGCAATATCTGTTCCAGTTCATCCTAAAGGTGTTCAATGGGGTAAGTTCTTCCACACCAACTCCTCTAACCATGTCTTTATGGACCTTGCTTTATGCACTGGGACAGTCATGCTGGAATAGGAAAGGTTCCCAAAAGTTGGAAGCATGGCGTAGTCTAAAATGTCTTGGTATGCTGAAGCATTAAGATTGCCATTCACTGGAAAGAAGGGGCCTTGACCAAGCCCTGAAAAACATGTGTCCCAGTACTTTTGTCCATATAGTGTATGTAAACACACACTACTAAGTCAAAGGTTTTTGCAGCTTCTACAGTAATAGAAACTGAATTTGTAATCAGTTTTCAGTTGTGAGACCAAACTTTCAATATCAACAAACACACTATGCCAAAATGTGATTCTCACTTGTTGGTAACATTTTTGCTTAGTCAATTTCTGATTTCCATAGTCAATGAAGAAATGATTATGCTGATATGTATTGGGAAAATTCATTGAAACAAAAACAAAACTGTGTTAAACTGTACTTTACTGTCATATGAAAAATGTATTTCCTGAGAATACCTGCACTCATTTCTCAAACGCAACTGTTTTGGCCTTTATATACCACAAATGGTGCAGTTTGTTTGAAGTTAATGCAGCATGTTCTTAAAATTAGCAAGACGTTTAGTTGTGAAACTGTGTCATGAAAGTCCAAAAAAAATGCAATTGGGTCAAATGCAAAAATTATTTTTTATTTTATTATACATAATGAAAATGTAAAGAACACATGACAGTTCAGTTCAGTCTTCAAAAACTAAAAAAAGCAGTGTTCTCAAGTGATGCAGAACTCCAGAAGACTATTTAGAAGACTTTATGCTTTCATTCTTATATTGTCAATTACATGACATTTGGTCCACCACTGAAAAAAAGCAGTTGAATTACTGTTAGGAGAAAGGGAATGAAATAGACAGCAGCATGTGAAGACTGACTAAAAGGCCTGAATAGTGAGGGGATTCAGTAGGCTAAGTGGTGGATTTCGAGGATTTTTTGTTCATTTCTTCTTGGGCGGCCCTGGATCGAGGGGCAGCCCAATGTCCTTTCCACGCAGTTTAAGTCCTGCAATTCGCCAGAAAACATTAGACAATCAAATCACTGGACTTAGGATTCACACCAACTGGAAGCTGCTTCTGCAATATTGAGTAGCTACAAACAATAAATCTGCAACAAAAAAAGGAATAAAATCTCACCGATAGCTCTCTCAATCTTTCCCATTACTTGGTTGTTGGGGATGGCCTTCCCACACTCATAATCTGCGATTACCTGTGGCTTCTCGTTAATTTTCTGAAGGAAACACATTTATATGCCCACCAAGCATTAAACTGGTGTACTAATTGAGTGAACTGATTTAAAAACAAGTTAAAGAAACTTATTTCTACAGGTATTCACCGACACAAGAAATCTGGTACTTAGTTATCATTAAGTAAACACTGTCCAGGGCTCAGCTGCAGCACGTATAACTACACTCTCCTCTTCACCCGTTTCTCTTCTATTGCAGCATTATATGCACCATACAATGCATTACATAGCTGTGTTCATGTTGCCAACTCCACTTTCTGCACTTGACCTGACCCGACTCTTAATTGCAATGCATGTCACTAGCTGGAAGGACTGTTTAAATAGTACTATTTCTTCTGTGGAGATGTGAACTGAGTCCGGTTAACATTTACAATGCTGTGTAAGAACAAGCTAAGACATTTTTAGAGTTTTACAGCTGAGCAGCAGTACTCAGAAAGCATATGTTTCTTAACTTTATTACGGCAGACATAAATATCATATGATGGCATGATATACCTAGAAAATATTGTGATATTTTATTAACATCGCCCATCACAACCATGATCTCATTGCTTGTCCAGTGACTAATTCAGGACATCCAAAAAAAGAGATCATTTATCATGAACCTCACCCTTATGTACATCTGATCTACCCTGATATGAATACTCACAGTGGCCAGGTCCTTCTGAGTTAAGCCCTTGTCCTGCCGACCCTTCTGAATTACTTTGCCCACTTCCAGAGTGACTCTCTCATGGTGTAGCTCCTCTGTCTCCCTGTCCAGTTTGGCTGTGTTCTTGGTTACAACATGCTGCTTATTCTGCCCAGCAGCCCCTGTAAAGAACACACACTATTATATAAACGTAAAGTGGCCCCTTCCAGTTTCACCACACCACACAGTGTGAACAAGGTGAAATATATACATATATGACTTCACCTGCAATCAGAAGGCTGTGGGATGAATCCCAAGACTGCTAGTGGCACCACTGAGGTACCCATACCTATAAATATAAATATTAAAAAAAAACTGCAAAATTGTGATTCAGAACTCGCTTCCGTCATTCGCAGATTTTTTATTAGAACCAAACTAATAATTGTTCGTGGAAAGCCCTGCAAATTCCCGGAACGCACAGATATCCTCCGCAATTTTTTCAGACATTTTTGTGCTAAATTATCAAGAAAAATATAATTGACTAATTTTGTGACATGAATATTAACGTAAATTCAGCTACATTTACATATAAAATATAACTATAATTTTTTTTTACTCAGAGGCAGGAGGTTTGAGAGTAGCCAATCTCAAAGCATTATTCATTTCTCCTTGCTGCTGACCTGTGACGCATCTCTGGTAGATGCAGTCCAGTTTCGCGCATGGAGCTATCTCGAGTGTTTTGCTGAATGTTCTTGTGTTTTTTGTTTTGTTCTTCTTAAAGCCCTGTTTTTAATTAAATTTAAAATTAAATGAATTTATAACTTTATGTACCCAGCTTTTACAAAAGAAAATGACAGCACATACCAAAGAAAACACGCTTGCTTGAATTACAGTACAATATATACAGGGGTAACATTGGTATTTTACATTCTAGCACTGCGGGAGACAGCAGTTCAGTGAACACTGTTCAGTACGTATCCAGGTTTACCTTTTAATTTTAGGGGTAATGTATTAAGTTGAGTTTAAAATGAAATTAAAGTGTTTGGGGAGCATATTTGGGTTTTACACTATAAAAATAGGCATTTTTAGATATTTATTTTACCACATCACAAATTCATGGTTTTTCTCAATTCGCGAGTGCTCTTGGAACGTAAACCCCGTGAATTTCGGTGGTTTACTAATATATA
>JBBPCX010000040.1:6484242-6497970 GCA_037974365.1 Hydrocynus forskahlii | reverse complement strand
TATATACACATTGTGAAGGACCTTCCCTTAGCTGCTGACCTACAAACCTAACAGCATCTTCCTAGCCTGAAAAAAAACTTCTCTGTGTGTACAATTTCTCAAGAGAGATGTTGAACAAGTAAACGCTACTTTGTTTTGAAACAAAATTAGTATTTTACCTCGAACTTGGCTCTTACACACGCTGATGTCTGTGGCCAGCAGGGAGTTCAGGAACTCCTCGTGCTCCCTGCCGTATCTAGCTGCGCGAGATTGTGAGTAATTTACGCAATTCAAAGACGCATCACCTATTGTTAACCTTAGTTTTTTTTTCGATGAAACTAGTTTGCACTCAGAAATCCAAAATCTTACAGTCAAAATTTTGTCACAACGAACAAGCTTCCAAAATCAGGGTAATAGAGAAGAGAGCACGAAGATTGAGAATTAAACAATATGCAAATTGATGAAGCCAGGAGCCAATGGGAACGAGTTTCACTCAAGAAGGTCCACAATTAGACTACGCCGGCCAAGTGATCCACTTTGGGAAAGTTGAACAGGAACTTTGCGGTTCTGTATGCCTGTATATGGATATATCGTTGTATATGTCCCCTAAATACGTGTTGAAAACACTATATGGCCTTTTTAAAGCTGTGTTAATTTCGCTCCAGTGCAAGTTTGTGCACGTTTGGCCTCAAAACTACACTACCCATAATGCGCCACGGCCTCAAAAGGGGAAGTCTAATTCTAAGCCGCTTGGAGAGAAAAAAAATAAAACCAAGCAGCTGAAGTGTTGCATTACACGCCTATAATAGGACTAGGGCGAGCCAAAGTAGCACGGCTGGTCTCGGATTTTGAAATCTCCCAGACATGGGGAGACATGAAGAGAAAAAGTGGTCAGTGTCATGCAAGAGACCTTCACTTTGTCAGATGGGAGAAGATAAAGTGGAGAGGTCGAGCTGGGAATAAAAAGTGAACGGAGGCGCGTCTTGTGGAGTGAGACCGGGTTTATCCTCACCGTATTTATGGACTTTAAGCTGGACACCAGCGGAATGCAGTGCCTTGACTAGGGCATAATGCTTGGGGCTGCAGGTATTAGTGTAATTGGTCGTTATGCCTTATTATAGGAACCTGAGTAACAGGTGTTGCTGGGTCGTCATGCACGTCATTTCTTTTTTAATAGCTGCACACATGAGCTGACCCTGACCGTTCTAAACTTGATTCTGTTTTTTTTTTATGGCTTTAGCCGCACACTAGAATGTGGACATTTTTTTAATGGCAAATAAAATAATATTGCAATCGTGCATAGGAACATTAACCATGGAATAGCTAAAACTGCAGTCCTTGCAACTGACTTTCTTGACACATTCAGAGTCAAAACACAAGTGAATTGTTGCACACCTTAAAAGCTGCTGATCTGTTCTTGTGCACATGTTGTATAAACACCTGCCACAGTTGGTTGGTTCGCAGAGAGTATTTACCAGCGAGTATATTTGTAATAGTATAAATGCTGCCTGATTTTAAGACAGATGGGTGCTAATACTTTTGACCTTTGCCACCATGGGGTGCATACAGAGTGTGCGGCCTAAGCAGAATTTTTCTGAAAATATCACAGTCCTCGGACTTAATACCTCCATTGACTCGAAGCCAACTGTCATCGATGAGTCGTCCAGTGTGGTGCTGCGGTACCGCACACCCTACTTTAGGGCCACAGCACAGGTGCAGGTGCCACCAGTGGTCCGCAAGGAGATCTGGACCGTGGGCTGGATCCAGGCTTGCAACCAGATGGATTTCTTCAATTGCTATGGCGAGGAAGGAATGTGAGTATGGAAAGTGATACTGGTTTAATAATAAGTACCTTTTAGTAACGTTCTGGTGTCAGTTCAGTTTAGATTGTATTATCTTCATAATGTCTTTAGAATAAATTAATATTTGTATGTACATACAAGAATTTGTCTTTGTTTTGACCAACAGACACAATAGCATTTTTTAAATAAAAGTCACAGACCCTTTTCGTTTATTTAAGCCTAAATAGTTATTAAGTAGCTTTAGAAAAACTTTGTCAGTATTTAATCTGTCAACTCTTACAGCTGGTACCAAAGTTCTCTCCAAAAGACATTCCAAAAGAGCCTCATTCACACAAGCAGCTACCCAAACACACACCTTTCTTATACATTTGCATCTAAAATGTCTAAAAGAGAAATTTTAGAGGAGATTAGATAATCGACGTCAAAGGAGAATTAGTGAAAAACTCAAAAATTGGAGTTCAGAAGATCAAGTGTGAATGAATCTCCTAACAACCATGCAAGACCTGGCAGACCAGTAAAACTGTCCCCATCAGATAAATAACCTAAAACTTCCTCTTTGAGAGAAAATGAAGTTCCACTCTTGCTTCAGACCTAAAAAATATGCACAGATGTTTCTGTCCATATTTCCACTGTGAGAAGATGACTCAACACGACTGAAGGTATGTGTAGAGAAGCTGTTTGAGAAGCTGTTACTGAGAAAAGGAAGTAGACAAAAATGAACATCTGCACTAGAACATCAAAATCAGGCGTCTGAGATGTGGTGGAAGGGTTTTGTGAAGTGATAAGTGTAAATTTGCAAATGGGATTAACTTGGATTGTGAAAAGCAGAAAATGCAGCCAATTTATAAGACTGAACTTTGGAGGTGTTTACAAGAACCATGGAAAAATATCCCTGCAGTTTTCTGCAAAAAACTGAAAGCAAGTCTCCTGAAATTAACAGAAGCTATCCCTCATTAGACATTAATATTAAAAAATAATGGATCAAACTAGTTGTTGAAAGTATTTGTTTTAAATGTATTCTGTAAAAGAAGTGACATATGTTAGACAATGCTCGCTCCGTTAGATTTTCTTATGGCATATAGCTTCTGTAGGGACTTTCACAAGACTGGCTGCTCAGGATGTTAGTGATGTTTATGCTCCAATTTCCTGGGATTGTTTCCTTAATGGCAGTGAAGTGGAGCACACCCCAAGTAGGACAAAAAGTATGTCTTTTCTGGTATCAATGCTGAAGGAAATATCCCTGTTTTTGTTCTGGCCAAATGCGTTCATTCATCTTTTCCTTGATGATCAGATTGCCTTTCACAATAGATGACCTTTGTCCAAGAAGTTCAGTGTTTGTTTATTATATGTTTAGATTCAATTAATAAAGTCTGACCATGAGAGACTCTGGCCATTTCACAGGAAAAGAGAAAAAGAAATGAAAATGAAGGACAAGGGCAACTTAAAGATGATGGTTTCAAATGGTTTCCTTTTTTGAGGTTCAACTTATCTAACAGACCTTTGCTTCTATAGATCAAGCTGGGAGCTCCCTGACCTGAGAGACGGATACGTCCAGGCCATCAGCGACTCAGACGGCGTGAACTACCCATGGTACGGCTGCACCACTGAGATGTACACCATTGTGGGGCCCACTAAGAAAAGCGTCACCCTCACCGTCAGCATGAATGACAACTTCAGCCCCAGTGTGACGTGGAGCGTCCCCACAGGAACTACCAGCAGCCCCCCACTCCTCCGCTCCATCCAGAGGGATCAGCGCTTCACCACCTGGCTGGTAGCCACAAACGAAGGCAGGGACGAGATGGTTCTGCTCAGGACCGTCCGCTGGAGGATGCGACTTGCCATTGAAGTGGATCCAGAGAAACCTCTTGGTCAGAGGGCACATCTGAGGGAGCCTGTCACTCAAGAACAGCCAGAGATCCTGGCCAAGAATGAGCCCATCCCACCCAGTGCCTTGGTGAAGCCCAATGCCAATGATGCTCAGGTGCTAATATGGAGGCCTAGAAAAGGGGAGCCTGTTGTGGTTATCCCACCCAAGTACTGATCCAGCTGGCCATAGAAATGAACAAAGAAGATTGTGCACTCAATGAAATAGTGCTTGACCGTGTTCAAATTGAAAAAAAAAAGAGCCATCAGTTTGCACTCTGTTTAAAAACGTTTAGGTTTTAAAAACATTTCTGTAGCACTTGTTAAACGTGTCACAGTGTTTGGGGGGAAAAAAACCTAAGGAAAGCAAATAAATAGTTTTTTTTTTTTTTAAAAACAAAATGACATCCATGATTGGGATTATCTATGAAAGTAATTTTTCAATGTTTATTTATTCTCAAATAGTGGAACAGTTTGTCTGGACACTGTGACCTGTTCAGAGTGACATAGAAAAGTTTCATCCCTAAACATTTGGATTTAAAGTGTAAAAGGTTATACACTGAGCAGTATTTTTGTTTATTTATTCTCCAACAATAACGTGCAGCAAAACACGTATTGTGGCCTTAGATATACCTCACTGTGGACTGGTAGTTTGACCTATGTTTTTATGAATGCATGTAGTCCTGAGCATGCACCATTGCAATCTCAGTAGTCATACAACTTTTGTTTAGTTTACACTGGAGTGGTTAAAAAAAAAATATTTGTGATATGATAATAGCTGGAACTGAGAGTGGTTTAATTTTTAAAGCTGAAAATGTGCCTTTTGTCTTATATTTATATGTATACGGTCATCTGTTCACATCTTGCAAAGTACGATCAAGTTTCTACTGTTAATTTATTTTTGGGTTCATTGCAGATTTGCAACAACACACATTTCAGGTACTTCACCGTATTTTCATTGGCATAGTCATGACACCAATAAACAAGAATTTGATTTTTTTTTTCTTCATATGTTCCCTTATTTGTTCCCTTCATATGTTCTTATATTTCTCTGTTTATTTGTCCATATTGGAATTTAACAATGTTGCAATGTGTTTGTTATTCCAAAGCGTAAAAAATCAACATCAAAAAGTAAGGATAAACTAAACTTATACAAGGACAATCAGATAGTGTGTATTTATAACCTTGTAAAACACAGGCTGCTAAATAGTTTTTGGCCTGGATGTATGGTTCTAGAGGTTCCTTTTTTAAGAGCTATGCATTAAAAACCTATATAGGGAGCCCAAAATATACTTTGCTTTTATGAGATTACACTAAAGAGCCCTTTTTGGCAACTTTATTTTTAGGAGTGCACTTTACTACTTGTAAGGGTCGGTTTTAAGGACGGGGGTTAGGCTTTCGCAGCCTTCTTAATGGAGATTCTCCACTGAAATAAAAAATATAGCCCAGGACTAGGCTTAATTCCTGTCAGGGAAACCGACTGAGTGGCCCTCAACTTTGGAATGCGTTTGACTGTAAACCTCAGAGATTCTTCATTGCCCGCATCCTGTGGAAGATCACGATTATTCCTACGCATGTGAATCTGTACTTGTGGTGATGGTCGCAGAGTAAGAGCATCATCTCAACGGGGACTGAGCGACCTGATTCCAAAATACTCGCAGCTGCCCCAATTTTTAACTCTCAAGAATTCTTTTCAATCAGTTTGAATCTGTGGTGTTAGAAAGCAGTGGATGTTTGGCCATTTCTGTCTTTTTCCTATTGTTCCCTGACATGCAGGGCGACAAGATCAGTCATTTTGAAGCATATTGATATCATTCCATGTTATTTAATGAGTTAATTTTTAAAAATTGTTGTGATCATTTGATCTTTGAAAAGATGTCTGTATAACCTAAAAACTAAATACAAATAACAGTTAACGCTAACACTTACATTTAAGACCTGTGTAATGTTTTGGAAGAGATCTAGAGAAGCCTGTCAATACAAAACCTACCCTCAGAATGATCATTTTTGATGTAAATTACTGTTGAGACTTTTTTTTTTATACTGATCCCACTTCATGAAAAGTGCAGCTGATGTTTTCAAATGATGTAAAAAGAAGAATAAGAAGAAAAATAGGTTTTGATCTGTCACTGAATTTATGCATTACATCTTTTGGCTTGATATGAGTAGTTATGAGAACAATACATTGATTTTAAAGAGGCTGAGTTCATAACGAGCTTGCCACTTACTGCTACAATACAAATTTCACATACTAGGTTTTATCACAAAAGAGAGAAAAGAAACATTATAAAGAGCATAATAAAGCTGCACTTTGAAATTTATACATAAGGTGCTTAAAACTGCCAAAAGCCATCTTTGGAATATTGCCATAGTAGAACAAGTTTCTGCGATTTTCAAAAGGGTTCTTTTAACTAGCGGTTCTCAGTCCCATTGTTGGACCCTCGTGCTCCGTATGTTTGAGTGTTTTCCCAGCTCCCAACACACCTGATCAAATGAATTGGTAAATTAATCATTTTTTACTGGCCTGAAAGGCAGAAAAACATTAAAAAGTGCAAGTCACTGGGGCTCCAGAACTAGGGTTGGAAACATGCTTCACTCCAGTTTTGTAGTGAGACCCATGAATATGAAGAACGTTTTTGAAATGTAAGGATTCCCCTCCCACACACACACAGACACAATGTAAATGCCCTATATACTAATGGACGTTTTTCCTAGAACTTTAAGTCAAAGCCAAGAACCTTTCAGGAACCTTTAGTTTAAGAGTGTAGTAATAGAGTGTGCAACAGATAGTTGACCGAAGTTGTCTAAATGCTGAGATGACTCATTGAATTATAGATGAGAGTAGTAATTCTTTGTGCTCTTGAACTGTAACAGCCTTTGTGCACACCTCCTTCTCTCTCTCTCCTGCTCTCTCTCTCTCTCTCTCTCTCTCTCTCTCTCTCTCTCCCTGTCTCATACATTCTTCCATTCTCTCGTTCTCCCTCGGCCTCTTTAATGCACACATTAATCTGAGGCATTCGGCATGAAATTAGGAATCGATTATTGTAAGTCCTCTGTGCATGGTTAACCCCATTTGGCTGTGTGTGTGTGTGTGTGTGTGTGTGTGTGTATGTCCTCCGCAGGCTGTACATTAATTTCTCTGGAATCTGCACAGGTGTCACCTCTCCTGGACCAGAGAGACCAGGCAGTCTGAAATTAGCTCTGGCTGACGGTGGAGAGACCGCCGCCTCTTCAGGCGCCGTGGTGGAGGAACCCGTCCGCGTCCATTTATCCACCCGCTTTTATCCCGCACTCGTTCTGAACCTTCACTTGCATTTTTTAGCCCTCACTCTCCTCCATACTGCGTGTGGATTCTTGTTAGTGTGGAAGCTTATGAGGGAGACTGAAGCTTTCCAGTTTGCTGTTGCTTTTGTTAGTTTGCTATTTGTTGATTTATCCACAGGTCTCCTGTGAGACATGTTTAAGGCTGTATTTGAATGAGAAGGTCACTACTGAGGGTTCTGCAAGCTCAAATGATTATTAATGGTATTTCTAACTTCGATAGCCCATATACAGAATATGTCTACCTTGTTTTTACACTCATTGTCCATTTTATGAGCAGTTTGCAGTTACAGAAGATTGTCCATCTGTTTCTCGGCATTCATTCATCTGTGGTCAGGGACCACCAGTGAGTTTTATTTGGGTGGTGGGACCATTCTCAGCCGGTAGTGACACTGATATTGTAGTATATGTGTGTGTGTGTGTGTGTGTGTGTGTGTGTGTGTGTGTGTGTGTGTGTATGCATCAGCAACCAGCTACAGTGTGTCAGTGTATGGTGATTTCTCTAGCGATGTTATAAGAAGTCCAAATAAAAGCCATATTATTGGGATTGCATTTTACAACAGTAATCCCTTTAATTCTGTAGTAGCAGAAAAGTGGAAAACACCTTCGGGAAGGTCAGGACTAAGCTGTCTGCTTAGCTAGATACAACCCTGTTTTTTTATTATTTGTCAAATGAATTTTTAGAACACAGCTTAGAAGCCACGCAGAAATGGACTCTAAATTCAAAGAATTCACAATGGTTTTTATTTTTATTTTTTGGTTTTTGTTAATTTGATAATATCCCATGTATGTATCTTAAACTCATCTAGCCTGCTACTATATGTGAGGCTCCATATCGATTTCTCCGTCGGTCCCGATCAATAACTTTTAGCTGTGAATCATCTGTTTGCAGTGAACGTCTCGCGCGAGACCCCGCTTGCTCTCGACTTATTTTCGGCTCCTAATGCGAAAGGGCAGCGGATGCTTTACTCGCGATACTTCACTTCAAAGAGCTCGGCCAGGGATGAGACAGTGCCGCGTGCAGCAGAGAGGAGCCAATACTGGCGCTATAAGTGGAGGCTTTGAAAGGGCCCTGGGGGAGAAGAGAGAAAGCACGGGGAAGAAAGAGAAGCAGAATTTGGTG
The DNA here is from genome assembly GCA_037974365.1 of Hydrocynus forskahlii. Lineage (NCBI taxonomy): Eukaryota > Metazoa > Chordata > Actinopteri > Characiformes > Alestidae > Hydrocynus > Hydrocynus forskahlii. The sequence continues at coordinate 6,489,882 of JBBPCX010000040.1, read as the reverse complement.
TGAAAAATGTGGACAAGGCTCACGACAAAGGCGTTTCATCCCTCAGAGGAAAGGAGCTCTAATGAATGGCTCCCTCTGCATGAGGAAGGAGCCGACCTGTGCCGGGAGGTGAGTGTGTGTGTGTGTGTGTGTGTGTATGGAGATCATTCAGGTGTTGTCTGGAGCCCCCCCACATGGTCTGGCTGGCCTTCTAGACCCCCTGCTTGGAGAATAAGTGTGCAAGAGTTCAACACTGGAGTGGACCAGAGCGGGTTAAAACGCTAAAGTGGCCAAAAAAAAAGCAGATAAGAGCATCGTCTGCATGCATAAATGTCACAAATGTTATATAAAGCAATTTCAGACTTTTGAACTCTAACCAAACCTGAATTTGTTGCATTTTTAATCACTTCACAAATTCAATTTGAAGGAGTTGCTAAATATTTTTTTGAGTGGACCAAAGTGGCCAGACTGTGTCCTTTTCTTATTTTTTTTTCCTTCTATCTTGACACTAAAGAAGAGCAGCTTTTGAATTAATCTGGGCAGAATCTGCAGTGGGGGACAATGGTAATCAGCCTCAATCTTTTATTAAGGCAAAGAAGATAAGAAGTGCAGGGCCACGTCTGATTAGAGACACTTTACGGCGGCGGCGGGCCGCGGGAGGCCACCTGAGGTGAGGAGCGAGGAGAGTCGGCCCCACTCACTCAAAGCTCTCACACTGCTTTCATCTGACTTTTTTTTTCTTCTAGGTTTCTTTCAGTGTCTGTAAGTTGGGGACATTTTTTGAAAAGACCAGGGACTCTGGCAGACAGGTGCTAAAATGTTGGTGCAAGTCTTTTTACCTGGTTAGATCCTGTATCTCGTCTTATTAAGGACCATATAATTGGAAACAGGGGTTCACAACTTCTCTTGTTCAGAGACCCCTTCCAGACCCCCCCCCCATTCCAAATCTTCAAATGTTAGTCATTAACATTGTAGGCATTTATCAGACACTTTTATCCAAAGCGATTTCCATTCCCTAACTACAGGGGGCAGTCTCCCTGGAGCTACTTGGGGTTAAGGGTCTTGCTCAGGAACCTAGTGGTGGTTTGCTGAAGGTAGGATTCGAACCCGTGACCTCTTGGTCCAGAGGCAAGTATCCTACACACTAGGCCACACCCACCACCCATCACTCAAATAAGTAGCTGTTTAAATGATTTCCTCAATTCCATAAATAGTCATTGGGCAAGACTTCAAATGTTACATTAAAAAAAGTAGATAAAAGCATCTTCTGCATGCATGAATGTCACAATTGTTACTTAAAGTAATTTCAGACTTTTGAACACGAACCAGACTCGAATTTGTTACATTTTTCATCACTTCACAAATTCAATTTGAATAAATTGCTGTGTATATTTTCAAATTTCCACCCAACTCAAAAGTTAAATAAACAGTAATGATAATCACTCTCACATTTAAATGAGTTATCAGTCACTTAGCTTTCATTAATTTTGACATTTATAAAAATAATGTTGACACAGGATGGTTGAATCCTACCCTGGAACTGAAAACAGAGCACACCACCTCTGCCTAAGGTTTGATGGACATGAACCTCGCAGGCCATGAGCAGACAGTTGAATGGATTGTGTTTCTGAGTGGAAGCCCCATGGACTTTATTCATGTGGAGGTCTGGGAAAGCGCCTTCACGCTGCGGCTCCATGCAAATGCAGCCGAAAGCCGGCTTCATGTCTCAGTGAGGCGTGATGCAAATCTCACGCTCCACGGCCCCCCACCAACTTATCCCACCTCAGCCCCAGCGCTCCGGTGTCCGACCACTTAAAGCCTAAGCCCATTACCGGGAGAGGTGTAGGCTGAGGCGCCGGGCCTAAAGTGGAGCGCCTCCTCTCCGAAAGCTCCGGATCTCGTTATGCCTGGTCTGCTAAGGAGATCCTAATCAATAAGACCCAAAACCCACCCGCCCTCTCTGAGGCTTTTGTGAAACTTCTTTGTGAAGCAAAGACGTAAACACACAGATGGAAGCAGTCTTAGAGTCTTAAAGTCTTTGTGTTCTTGAAGGAGACTGTGGCCCAAAAAGGAAGGGAAAAGTAACATAAACGTTGTTTGGATTTGGTTACCTCGAGCTTTCACTTGACTTCTTTTCTCGTGACCGCCACGCTGTCTCTTTGTCTCCGTACCCTCCACCCCCAGCCCCCCCCACCCCCAACTGTCTGCCCCCCCACCTTCTTGAGTTGACTGCACTTTGAGAGTTCTCTTTTTTCCGATAAGCTCCAGAAACCCACTCTCTCTCCAGCGGTGTGCACTGACCCCTTCTCTTTTCCCTCTTTTCCTGGATAGAATAATTCTGCGTTTGCGCGGGCCTGATATTTGTCAGCTTGAAGGCTACGGCGGGTGCTGTCTGTCAGGCGGCGTGATGGCGGCGCATGCTTATTTGCCGCGCTATTTTGGGCGCTGATTGACAGCCGGACAGGCTTGACATTCTCGGCGGCGTGGTGGAGCCTGTTATTATGCGAACATTAACATTCTGATAAACACATGGTCGGCCATTGAAGAAATAATTACATGCCGTCACTTCTCAGTCTCTAAGAAGTGTATACGTGTGTACATGCACGCGTGTTTTACGGCTATATGAAGTCTCTCGGTTTCGCGTTGCTCTGCATGCAGGACTATGAAGCGCCGGCTTTCGTTCAGTTCAATTCAGTTCCCATCTTGCAACAGTTTAGCCTTTCCACTGCTCTTTCATGCCTAATTCTGCTAGTGGAGAGCTCCATAATTGGCTGACGAGTTGATCCAGGTGCGTTAAGAGCTCGAAAAGTGGTCCTGAAGAGGGAGAGGTGCAAACTGTGGTACATGGCACGACTCCACCTGCCAAGTCCACCGCTAAGCATACAAATGCGATGATGTGAGCGTTTACTACGCACCGCCTTCAACACTGTCATGCTGTATGATTGCTAGGTTTTAAGTGAGATGAAGTTGTTTCATAATTAGTTATGTTGTGAATAATGTAATGAGTCACATTTACATTTATTTTCCTTTCCATATCTCATTTTTCCTCTTGTTTTTTCCACAAAACGTGACAACATGCACAGTACCTGGTCGGCTAGGGCTGTCAACTGATTGAAATAAAAAATCCCAGTTCACCTTGGTTACTGTCACATTTAATTGTTTGTTTGTTGTTGCTCATCTTTGATCACGTTTTTCCCTTCAATTGCCTTTTCGTACAATGATATAAGTGAATAAAATAGGATTCATTAGAAAGTGCTTATTACTTCAATAGATCAAAGACATCTTAATGAACCGTGTGTCAAATTTTCATCATCAGTGTCCAGTAAGAGCATCAGTGGCTGCCTGTTCCAACCAATAAATGTAAATAACATTTTTAGTCTATAATTAGTTTAATCCAAGGTTGCAGATTGTTCATATGTCTTTGGATTTTTTTTGTACAACATTGACTTCTCAAGGGAAACTGCAGGTGTCCACTTTGCTGTTTCTTTTGTTAGTTTGCTTCTCTTTGATTTTTCCATCAAGTACATAGAAAATCCAGTCTTCTATGCAAGCTATACTTGAGCATGAGATTTCTATTGAAATAAATAAATACATACGCACATAAATAAGTGGTTATATTTGAGCGAGAAGTTTCTTTCACAGCAACGTACAAAATGCAAGAAGCAGGGCTTCAGTCTAATCTAAGATACTCTGGATTGTTTGAAGGGTCAAATTAAGAATCTATTAAACTGCATCATTATGTTAAGTTTGATAACCATATTTTCATGTTCAGGTATTAAAATATCCCCAATTCTGCTTCTTAACACAACTGTGGCATCAATTAAAAGCATAATCATTCACACTTCTGACAAATTTCTGAAAGTTACGAGCAAAAATGACCTAAAATTTCTACGGGTCAAGAGGCCACCGCAGCCCAAAGTTTATCCTATGGGTTCCTGTCTCAGAACCGCAGCAGAACATGGCCCACCACTTTCCCTTTAACTGAGAGAGGGATGCTGGACCTGAGAGGAACCTCTCCACACATCATAAAAGGTGATCTCAATATGCTCACACTGGGCTTAGGGGAACTTGCGTGCCCCCTTCCAAATTAAACTCAAGTCCTATTCCTGTCCATAATACCAGTCTTACCTCTGACAAAGAGCCGAATACCTCCATGTGATTATGAGACTAACTTGAATGTGATTGCAGTATCGATATGGCTGTTCCTTATTCATTTAATTATACCTCTGATGGAGAAAGCCGTCATAATATCACTTCTTTTTCTCTGCAAGGCTGCAATGAGTTCATCCCGACTGAGCTGCTCTATGCTATTTTGTCGTTGATAGAAAATACTGTCACCTTGTAGTTACCTTGAATGAGCTCTGCAGAAGCTACAAAAGGCTCCCAGACTGTAATCCTTGGTCAATGGGCCAGGCGGTTTCTCATAATGCGGAAAGTCCTATTGCTACAATTTATATTCCAAGCAAGCATCCAGTATTTCCAACAAGTTAGTCCCAGCAGACCTTTCAATTGTTCACCTCCTGATTTGGCCTTCAAAGGTATGAGGTCGGTTTCCTGGACAGGGTTGGTTTTATATATTTTTCTCTGAAACTGAGTATGTCCTTTCTGAACGCTGTGTAGTCCAGGACTAGGCTTAGACTCTGTCTGGAGAACTGGCCCTTAGACTTGAAAGGATGTCGTTAGACAAAAGTAACTACATTTGGTTAGACAGGTAACTCTAGGCCCTGCCTGGATTTTCTGATGATGATTTTCTGATGATGTCTCATGATGACGGGTCACAGGCTACATATCTTGGTGCTGCCAGATCTCATTCCTGGCTGGCCCTCCCAGGTGTGCCATCAAGCCTTGAGTGCAGCACAGATTATTCATCTGCCTAAGTTCACTCACGTTACTCCGCTGCTGCATACTCTTCACTGGTTTCCTGCATTGTTGTAAACCCTGGTCCTTACGTCCAAAGACAAAAACGGACCACCCCACTCCCTTCAAGCCCTTCGAACTTTCACTGGACACTCACTGTCAATGTTTAAATGGGCACTATTCCAGCATGTTAAGAATCAATTAAACTGAATCATTATGTTAAATTTGATAACCATATTTTCATGTTCAGGTATTAAAATATCCCCAATTCTGCTTATTAACACAACTGTGGCATCAATTAAAAGGGGGCACCCTTACAAATGCCTTATTACGGGACTGTCTTTGCAGATACCGTCACGACTTTGGCAACCAGAAACACGCAAGACATTAGTAAACAGAAACAGTTAGTACGAGCAAATCACAGTCCATTCAACGTGGCAGTCCAGGAGTGAAGTCAAAACACGAAGCACAGTCCAAGAAACGGTAATCCACACAGAACAAGGAAAAGAACAATCCAAGGAATGAGGGATGCGAGTTACATCCATGTTTAAATAGTGAGGCAGAAGATTAGTTCTCCATGCGAGGTTGGGGGTGTGGCCAAGGGGCGTGGTTAAAACTCCAGAGAACAGGGGTGTGTGAGTTGGGTGTGACCGTGGGGCGTGGCTGGGATCTACTTGTTGTCTGAGGTGGTGTAATGGGGGGGGGGGTGAGTGGGGCGTGACCATGGGGCGTGGCTGGGATCTACTTGTTGTCTGAGGTGGTGTAATGGGGGGGGGGTGAGTGGGGCGTGACCATGGGGCGTGG